>JAJMFU010000169.1:0-180496 GCA_030574915.1 Komagataea wickerhamii | reverse complement strand
TCTCTGGCATTCAACATCTTTCCGATTCTTCTAGCAATAAGAGTCTTACCCGTACCAGGTGGACCATACAACAAAACACCCTTGACGTGAGTAACACCAAGTTTCTCCATGACACTAGGAGACAGTAATCTTGAGGCGAAAGCTCTTCTGAAGATCTGTGTGAACTCCTTGTCCAGACCACCAACTCCCATTTCCTCAAACTTGAAGTCTGATCTGATAATAGCATCGGCTCTTGGTCTTGATGAACTGGATTTGAGGTTGACTAAACCATCACGGCCCTTGAAGAAATTGATGACAGATTGTGGAAGAAGGAGTCCCTTAGCGTCCACTGTAGTCAACATAGGCCCATTGTCGTCAATATCTGAGAGATCAACGACCTGGATGCTCTGGACTCTCAACTCGAAGATGATTCCCTTGAAATCGAAGAGTAGCAACTGGGTAGGCGTGAATATCTGGGACTCGAACTTAGACACAAGGTGCTTAGCCAATTCATCCTGGTCGAATTGAGTCGACACAGCCTTATTCTTCTGTCTGAATGATATCTCGAGGTTCAGTGTACCGATGTATGGTTGCTTTCCCGTTTCTGCCTGGATGTTGTATGTGCGCACGACGGTTGGCTCATCCAATGATAGACCAGCCCAGAGTCTCTGTGTACCATTCAGTCCAATTGTACCCGGTTGAACACCATCGGAGTGTCTTGTAGTGAAGACGTAGAAGTCATTGATGGTGACTGGTGTGTTGTCTGGGAGGTCTTGCGGGTGGACGGCAGCGACATTAGCGAGAGCGTAGGTGTTGTTCGGACAGTTAGCGGCGCGCAATTGGCGAGAAACAGCAGGGATGTTGCGGGCAGCTGGGCCTGTGTTGTGGCGGTGCTTGCCGAATCCGAGTTTCTCCATGGCCTTGTTGAATTGCAACGTGATGGAAGGAAGAAGTTGTCGATGGTGTTTTGTATTAAATACTCGTGGAATGAATTGATAGTTGGCTCTTCTTTTGCTACGTGGAGAAATTAAATAGGCTGAGATCAAATTATGTAATATAGGCGGAACATATTATGTAATTTAGCGGGAAAACTGGGAAACTAGTTACCACCTCCGCCTAACATTAGAAGGAGCACGGGCACCATGTACATCCAGTACTTTTGAATGAAGGAACGGTTGTCTGGTTCTTCCTCCTCTTCAATCGTGGCGGAATCAGGCGATTTGGATCCGTCTACTGGAGGCTGTGGCTTCTTCTTTGACTTGAGCAGCGGAGTCTGTGCGCCTGTTTTGATGGGTTTGATGGTGGTGGTGACTCCCTCAGTAGAGCCCTTGACGAGCGCAAGAGCCACTAGCTCGCCCGTCTCAGGCTTAGTAGTGACAGTGAGCTCGTGATGTAGCGGGAATGTGAGCTGCGCAAGATTGTGTTGGTGGTACTGTCCGCCTATCTCTGAACTGATAGTGTAGAGGCCGTCTTCGAAGGGAACATCGACCTGTTCTAGGTGGGCCTCCCCAGACGTCTTATCGAAGAGGAGGGTCCCCAATGGGATGCGCTCCTGCTCACCAGCCTTGTGGGCGTAGAGATGCACTGTCTCTGTGTATGCAGCCGCGAGACTAACCAGGAAGAGTGTGATTAGGCAGGAAACCGACTTCATGAGTTGTTTGACTCGATTGGAATTGGTCGTGGTGGTGGTGGTGGTGATGTTCCGTGTAAAGAGTGAAATATTCCGAAGAGCGTTCGATATTAATTGTACTGTGTTATGTTAACTTATCAACGATTTCACCACCAACGGACCAAATGAGACTTATCACGCTGCTATTCTTCATAGTATCAGTCTCCGCCAAGTTCAGTGTCTTTGATGATCTTTTCTCCTTTCCAAAAGTGCGTATATCCCTTCTTTATCACTTCATTTAAGGCCCGTTTGCCTAACAGCTCCATGACACAGTACTCTGTCCACTACAGTCGCATAACTGAGGAAGAACTCCCTCAATTGTTCAAGCCAAACCACTCGTATGAGTACCTCACCGAGAAGGACCAGAAATACGTTTGTGAAGTGCCCGAATACCACGAGATACCAGAGAAAGGGGCCACTGAAGAAGAACTTAAGCTCTATGCTGACACAGTTCTTTCAGCTATTAAAGGGGTCTCAGTTATCAATTACCCAGATCCATACGGCTTCTGGACTTATCAGCTCAATCTGAAGACCCTTTCTATTCTTCAACTTCATTTGGACTTGAATCCTCGAAACATACTCAATTACACACTTGGTGCCACCTCTAAACTGGAGTTCAGAATCGATGATAACAATGTCCTAATTGCTGACTTGGCAGACGGAACACTATGTGATCTCACAAATAAACCAAGAACTAGTCAGATTCAATTTTACTGCCATGAACCCGATGGAAAGCTCGAGCTGGATAGCGTCACAGAATTCAGATCCTGTCAGTATATCGCCTTAGTGAGCGTCCCGGAACTATGTCAATTCGAGTTCTTCAACAACACCGAGAAGGATCAGGATGTACAATGTTTTGAGATTCAGAGCAGCAATGAGACGGATAACCATATACCTAGATTCAGAATTTCTACCATTGGTGATGTTGATAAATTCGGTACAGGACTGTTTGTTGGAGCTACTGAGGACGAGTTGGCCATTTTCAACACTAGTCCATCAAATGATGACATATCCCAGAGAATAGTGAATGGTGTCTTCAGTCTCTTACATATTCTCAAAGTTATTCCAGCGGGATCATCAAACAGAGACTTTGTTGGGAACTTGATCCTCATTAACAAGATCTTGAATTTGAAGGCTAATGTCTATGACAAGTTTGGTGAATATATACAGACCATCCATTTAACTATGGTCAAGAACTTGGAGGGGGCAGAGAACAAGAAGCCGAACGATATCCTGATATCTGTTAATAGCATCCCATATGGGAAATATGCCAGCCCTGAGGCAGTTTACTTCAGTGAATACTCCGATCCGGTTGAACCAGTGGCGGGTGATGAAGGCGACCAGGAAGCTACGGAGCTACAAACCATTCAGGAAACAGTTACAAAGACAGTTGTTCTCACAGTCGAGGAGGTCGTGACGGAAACAGTGGTAGAGAAAGTCACAGAATCTGAAGAGACGATACCTAACGTTGAAATACATGACGAGTTATAAGGAATATTGAAAACTTCTAATATAAGACAGGGAGACCTATACGGTTCATGATGACAGTTAGTCAACAAACACAAGATACCTGTATAAAAATATAACAACAGAGTGCTATAACCCACCAAACAACATCTTTCTAGTAACAAACAATAGTAAAATGTACTAAAGATCCAGGCCAAAACAACCAAAACAACAATAACAAAATCCGTAAAACACACACGCACACACACAAGAAAATCAATAAACGAACGTAACAATCAGTACTCGTTGAACTTCTTCGACACCTCCACCAACTTGTCACTGATTTCTCTCTTAAACTGAAGCCCCTCATTCTCTAAATCTCTAAAACTGGAGTTGTTGACATCACCAATCCAGAGTCTCAGGTAGCCAATCACTTGTCCAAGTCCCACGTTGAAGTTCACTTCAGATTCATCATCTTCAGCCAGCCATTCCTTTGGGAACTTCTCGATGACTTTGTAAATGGAAATGAAAGACAACAACGAGACTTCAGACTTGTTCAACTTAAGATGTCTCAAGAGCTTGGTGACTTCATCCTTCTTCTTTCGGCTAACAGATCTAAGAACAATAGAGCATACCAATGCATTGAAGAGATCTTGGGAAAGAATCTTCTTGAACTGAGCAGAAAGTCTTCTTGGAGTATCTGGAACTCCTCTAGATTTCGGACTCTCCTCTGTGACAGTATCAACTTCTTCTTCTTCTTCTTCTTCTTCTTCTTCAGTCTCAGAAACTGCCTTTGAGTCATCCTCAACAGTGGTCTCTTCCTCTTCGTCGTCTTCAAAATCACTGTAGACCTCCGTGGATGGAGTAACCTTCACTGGCTGCACTTCTTCAGTCTCTTCGTTAATCATTTTCAGCAATGGTTCCAAGTATTTCTCATTGCAGACTGACTTGAAGAGCCTGATTCTGATATCAACGATCGAGTTCTTTGGGGCTAAGTTCTCACAGAAGGTAAGCTTATTCCACAACTCCGTCTTCATGCCCTTTAGCTCATCGTTAGACAGATCCTTCAAGATCTTGTCGTTGAAAGTCAAGTTGATGAACTCTAGGAGGACTTCTCTGAATAGCTCATTAGCTCTGAAGCTGACAAGCAATGCTTTGTAGTCACCAGTCACCTGGTCATCAGATAGGATGGTTTCATATCCTCTGTCATTCAGTCCCTTATTGCAGTTAAGATCGAACTTCAAGCCCAGCGAGATGTTCAGCAATCTATTGAAACATTCCGAGCTCTTGAAAGATGGCGATCCCTTATGGAACTCTTTGAAGAAGTATCTCAAGTTGGTCTCGTTAATCTTCTGATGCTTCGAAATCTCATCCAAATTCTCGCTGATGATGCGGTCAAGTCTAGTTCTGATGAAGAAAATTCTCTCGAAAAGATTGGAGTATGACAACAAGAGTTTGGCGAGAATGATTTTGCCGAATGACACTTCAAAATTGGCCTTGAAGGTATGAAGTTTAAGTAGTAGGTAAAAGTGGTTCCCAATGGAGAAGCTCTGGTGTTGTGGATTGAGAAGAGCGGTGTTGATCAAGTTGGAAACCTCAGTCTCTGAAATCTCGACCCTCTCCAGGTCTTTGGTATGTATAAAAATGAGCTCCTTGATAAGTTCATACCATTGAACTATCTGAATTTTAGTGGACTTGTCACTTGATTCTCCCCTATTCGAGCTGCTCAGCAAGCCTGGAACAAAGATGTACACCAAAGAGGAGAAGCAAATAAAGATCTGTAGGAATCTGACAAAGACAGCGAATTGTGGAGTAGAAAGGATTGGGAAAGCACTTAATCCGTATTGATCGTAGCCACCGTCGTTGTTGTTCCTCAGATTTGAGGCTGCCATCATGGTCAACCCACCCATTAACACCTTTCCTGGAAGACCCATTTGATATCCTTGTTGCTGTTGGTTGACAACATTAATTGGGTTTCCATTGAAATCGGTTGCCGGTTGAAACTGTGTCAGAGGCTGCTGCGGCTGTTGTTGCTGCTGCTGCTGCTGATGCTGGACCTGCTGGGCAAAGTTGAAGTTCTGGTTCTGGTTAGGCGGCACATATGATGAGAGGAGTTGTCTCAACTGTTGATTTTCCTGGGCCAACGTCCCGTTCTTGAGCTCCAAGTGTCTAATGTACTCAGTGGCCTTCGTAAAGATAGTGGCTTTATTGACCTTAGATGGTGGTGATAGACCATCCAAGTCGTCGATCTTTGTTCCCTTATCACCAGCTGCAACTCTCAAGGCCGGGACAGAATCTCTTAACTCGGTGATTTTGGTATTGATATTGGTTCTGTATTTCTTCTCGATCACTGTATGACTGGATCTATCCTTCTTAGGCTTCGTGATCTTATTTTTGGAAGATACGGATGTCGATGACTTCGCTTTTCCCGTGGACAGGGGGTCAAGTTCCTCCTTGTCACTGTTGAGGGAGGAAATGTCTTCATCGGCCAGTTCCTCCTCCTCTTCCTCCTTGATGGAGTTGAATGATTCCGACTTCACTGCGTTCTCGAGGAAAGGTGGCGATATGCCCTCACTTGCTGTAGAAGGGGAAATGAAGAGCTCGTTGTTGTCGATGGCGGAACCTGAGGATCCATTCATGTTGAAGCTGTTGCTGCCATTGAAGGACTCCTGGAACTTTGAGAAATCAGAGTCGTCGAATCTGTCTAGGTCCCATCCATCCTGAAGGAAGTTTTCGTTGGATGTGTCGCTGTAGCTTGATGATTTGGTACTGGAAGCGCTATTCATTTCATATGGTGATAGTGTTGGCATAGAGGATGCTGATAACGTCTCTAAAAGAGCGTCTGTGTCCTCAAAAGAGTAGTAGTCGTCCGTCATTTTGAGAGAGCGGGACGTGATAGTGGATGGGGTGATACAGGGGCCTTGCGGCGGATAGTTAGCAGATGGTTTGTAGCAGCTTTGACGGGTATGAGGAAGGAAGCCTGAGTTGAAAAGGAACAAAGTCCGCTTTGCTTTTGTGTTTTACCAGTGAAAAAGTTCAATTCTGGTGATCTGGGCCAATTGAGCCAGAATATTACGGGAAAGCTGCTTGCCGGACAATAGAGTTGCAGATATGAACTAAATTTTACTGTAGAAACATCCATTTTGGTCCAATTTTCGCACTTTTTTTTCGCAAAATCCGCTTAATTCGGCAAGTCATTTCAGGGCATGTGTTAATTACGAAAAATACGTGCGCTTAAATGCAGATCACAGCGAAAGAATTGTGCCATTCAAGACGACAAAAACGACCGTTTCTAGGGAAATACTCCGCCCGCACATCTCCGCATACAGACTTGAGCAGCCCAACGTTCGTTAGTTTCACTATCTTGAACCCATAAAACGCTGGTATATCTGAAGCTGTAAGTGCAAAGAGATGGATCTGGGGACACGGGTCATGCCTGCCCATGTTCTTAAGCGCTTCTTGGACGAAAAACAAGTGGTAAAATATCAAGAGATTGTAGTATGTTCCACCGAAGTCGATCTTCCCTATTCAGCCGGACGCTGGAACTCTCTAGACTTAGAGTGGAAAAAAAAGAAAGACAGTCCGCGGCCCAAAAGTTCCCCAGGCGCGATAGGAGCAGCACTTCTAACCTTTCCGAATGTGGAATATATAACTTACCCGGACTGTTTCCGAATCCAGAATGTTCCGGCGCGAAAATTTAGGTCGTCGATTTTGCAACACCGGCGTTTTTTTGCTTTGATTCACAACTTCAAACAGAAGAAAGTAACAGTCTTTGAGCCATCAAACACACCTTATAAACAATGTCAAGCAAAAGAATCAGCAAAGAATTGAGTGATCTCGGAAGGTATGTTCAGTCACTGGAAACTACGCGGGGTATTTTTTGTTTTCTGTGGGGGTTCAACTAGTCTCGTGTGAGGTAGCCGCCCTTGTCGCCACTTATCGCCTGGCTGTTGTCGTGTGGGCGGTGTTCTCCAGCTTGTGGTTGATGAACCCGCTGGTTGTACTGCTGTCCTGGTCTCACTAGAACGAGTCGCGCTAATGACCACCCCCTAACTGCTACAGATAACACTCTCCACACCACCCTTATCGCCATGGATCGATTACTAACACACCCCTTTAACAGAGACCCACCCTCATCTTGTTCCGCAGGCCCAGTGGGCGACGACTTGTTCCACTGGCAGGCATCTATCATGGGACCAGCAGACTCTCCATACGCCGGCGGTGTCTTCTTCCTCTCCATCCACTTCCCAACAGACTACCCATTCAAGCCACCTAAGATCCAGTTCACAACAAAGATCTACCACCCAAACATCAACTCAAGCGGAAACATCTGTCTAGACATTTTGAAGGACCAGTGGTCGCCCGCTCTAACGATCTCGAAGGTGTTACTTTCGATCTGCTCGTTGCTGACTGACGCCAACCCAGATGATCCTCTAGTGCCTGAGATTGCCCACATCTACAAGACCAACCAAGAGCTATACAACAAGAACGCTAAAGAATGGACTAAGAAGTATGCCATTTAGAAGTTATCAGATTCGAGAGAATTGTATCTCATTGCAGCATTTACCTAAGTATGTAGCATTGTCTGAATGAAGGTCTTGCATTAGTTTGATTTGTAGTGTTGTCTTTATAAATATGACCAGCGAGTCTATAAGTACGTTATGTTATATCTCTTAGTGGTACGGCCACTACGCGATGAGTTCTAAAAATTTTCTTTTGGCGTGCGCATAGTTAAGCGGAGCAGAGCGAGGTACAAACGGACTGCGCAACCATGGACGGACTCAAGCTGAATCTATCCGGTCTGAAGGACAAGGTGGCGAACAAGCTCCAGTCTGGAAACAAGAAGAATGACAGAAAGCAGAAGAAAAAGCAGGAAAAGAAGGATCATAATAGAGAAGCCAATGGTGGTAAAGCACAGACCGAAGTGAATCACCAGTCCCAGGAGAAGCCTAAGCCTAAGAGCACTACAGCAGCAGCAGTTGATGAAGATCTGAGAAAAGAGGCTCTGGAGTTGGGTGCAACTGAGGAAGACCTGAAACTCTTAGAAGGTATTGAAGATGGAGAAGAGAGTGAACAGGAATTCAATGAAGTTGGTGAAGTCGAGACTAATCTGTCTAGTGACTTGTCCAAGTTCATGAGCGATATTGGTCTTGAAGCAGGTAAAATAGATAATGTTGTGGATGATGAAGAGGAAATTCCAGAACTCGCTGATGAGCAAGAAGACCGAGAGGAGCAGGAGGAGGATGAAGAAGAAGAGGCTGAGGAAGAGGAAGAAGAAGAGGAAGCAGAAGAAGAAGAGGAGGAGGAAGAGGAACAACAGCAACCAGAGGAGCAGGAAGATGATGTGAAGAAGCCAGATTTCACAGCTGACGAAATCGCATCACACAAGAAAGTCGATGCACTGTCCGTTGTCAACACTTCCAAGCTCCTGATTCTCCCACAAATCAACTGGTATGATATCCCAGTAGACCTGACTGCATCCACTGAAAAGTTGTCTCAAGATCAAATTGACAGACTATACCAGAAAGGTAAGGAGGCATTGGAAGCAGACAACGCGACCTACTACGTTGAGTTTTCAAAGTCTTCTTCTCAGAGAAAGTTCTTGTCCCAGATACTGTCTGATGGTACCTTGTCCGATAAGATCTCTGCCTTGACTTTGCTGATCCAAGAGGCCCCTGTGCACAATCTCAAGTCATTCGAAACTGTGCTCAACTTCACCAACAAGAAGTCAAGAAACTCTGCTCTTCAGTCTATTAACGCACTGAAGGATTTGTTAGTCAATGGCCTCCTACCAGACAGAAAGTTGAGATACTTCAAGAACCAACCCCTCAGTTCCAAGACTTCCACAAAGGCTCTGGCACTCTTCTATTTTGAGGACTTCTTGAAGAATTTCTACTTCCAGATCATCCAGGTGTTGGAGAAACTCTGTCACGATCCAATCATCCACGTCAGAATGAATGTTGTTTCGCATATCTTTGATCTCCTAAAGACAAAGCCTGAACAGGAAGTCAACTTGCTGAGACTTGGTGTGAATAAGCTCGGTGATATCGACAACAAGGTCAGTTCCAAAACCTCCTATCAGATTCTGCAGTTGGAACAAGCACACCCAAATATGAAGAAGATCGTGATTGACAGTGTGATCGATATGGCATTCAAGAAGAACACCGACTATCACACCCACTACTACTCCATTTTGACTTTGAACCAAACGATTCTGACCAGACGTGAAGAGGACGTTTCCAATGAACTTGTTAAGACCTACTTTGCATTGTTCGAGAAGCTCCTTATCGAATCCGACCCTCATAATGTCGACAAAGAAGAGGAGGGCGCCCCTAAAGAGAACAACTACAAGAATAGAAAGAAGAACTTCAAAAAGGGTAAGAAGGGTGGTAAGTCAGTGAAGGTCGAGAAGACACAAGAGGAAGTTATCGAGGAAAAGAACACGAAGCTGTTTTCTGCCTTGCTCACAGGTTTGAATCGTGCTTTCCCATTCTCTAACTTACCAAGCGAGGTCTTCTCGAGTCATTTGGAGACTCTTTTCAAAATCACACACTCTTCCAATTTCAACACTTCCATTCAGGCATTGGTTTTGATCTATCAGATTGTCACAGTTCAGAAACTCGACAATGATAGATTCTACAGAACTCTTTATGAGTCTCTGTTCGATTCAAGACTTGTCACCTCGTCAAAGCAGGGTATCTACCTGAACTTGTTGTTCAAGGCCCTTAAACAAGACACTGAGATCCAGAGAGTGATGGCTTTTGTCAAGAGAATCGTACAAGTGTGTTACAATTGGCTCAACGTTGGTTCTGTTGCCGGTATGTTCTTCTTGTTGATGGAGTTGGAGAAGGCTGTTCCACAGATCAAGAACCTGGCAATAAACACACCTGTTGACTATAAGTACGCTGATGATGAGGAAGCTCCTGAGGGCAGTGAAATCTCCAAAGAAGACGGTGAAAAGCCGTCTAAGGAGATTCCAGTATATGACGGTCGTAAGAGAGACCCAAGATTCGCTAACGCCGAGGGCACATCTATCTGGGAGATAAATGAGTTCCTGAACCATTACCATCCAACTGTTCAGTTATACGCTGAAAGCTTCTTGAACGAGCAGCCACAAGTGAAGCCAGACTTGGGTCTGTTCACTCTCAGTCACTTCTTGGATAGATTCGTCTACCGTAATGCCAAACAGAAACCTGTTACAAAGGGTTCTTCTATCATGCAACCGCTTGGTGGTGCCCACACTGGATCCTTGTTGGTTAAGGCTACGAATAAGATGAGCAGTGAAGTTCCTGCCAACACTGAGAACTGGCTGGCGAAGAAGGCTGAGGATATCAGACCGGATGAGCAGTTCTTCCACCAGTACTTTGTCAATAAGGAGAAGGATCCTTCTAAGCTAAATGAGAACTTGCACGACGATAAATTCGATGAGGAGAGTGATCTGGACGATGGAGAGGTCTGGGATGCTCTTGTTAAGTCTCAACCTGAGATTGAAGGTGTTTCTGACTCTGAACTTGATGACTTCAGCGACTTGAACCCAGAAGATTTCAGTGATGACGATGACGAGGATGCTGAGATTGAGGGTGCAGATGAGCTTCTGAAGGCTGCTGTGGATGAAGATGACGAGGGTTCTGACTTTGAGCTTCAAACTATTGGTCTATCTGATGATGATATCGCTGATAACTCTGAACTTGAAGAGTCTGCAGATGAGGGAGAAGATGAGGGATCTGAAGAGGAAGCCGAAGATGACTTCAAGGGATTCTCTGAGAGTGAGGATGAAGAAGCCGAGCTTTTCAAGGCTGTTTCAGAAGATGAGGTTGATTCTGATGAAGAGGCAGAGATCGAGTCACAGCCATCTTCGAAAAAGCGTTCGAAGGATGACACTGAGAGTAAACCTAAGAAGAAATCCAGAAAGGCCAAACTCAGAGAGCTTCCAACATTCGCTTCTGCTGATGACTACGCCCAGTACTTGTCAGACAACGAATAAGCCATCTAATTGTTTTATAGTCTGGACCATTCATATATGTATATCTTACCATTTAATGAGTTAGAATTGTGTTCGTAAGAATAGGCGAGAGATGGAGCGTGAAGTTAGGTTCCATTATAACTCGTTGTACTTAACCTGAGTTGGGTTTTCTACATTATAACAGTCTAGCTGTATAATTTATCCGCGTCGTATTAATGTTCCGTGAGCCAGGTGGGGCCTCGGCTTATAGACGTAGTAAGCAATATTTTTTCACTTTATAGTGGACATGGATCTTGATCGACGCTATAAGTGTTGAGTTCGATCTCGCATGAGTAGCCCTCTATATATCATATACTCTAATATTGGGCGGAGTTTAGCTCCAACTAACTTATAACCTGAAGAATAAATAATTATATAGGCCTGTACAATGCCAGGGTTCAAAATACGTTGCTCGCATAATCGGGCGTCCAGTGCCCCTCGATAGTGGTAGCTCAATGGCAACTGAACGGACACGGATGGTTCAGTGGAGTGATTATTTGCCGTGCTATCCATCTGCAGTGAGCTACCAAGTCTGTTCATAGCCTAGCCCTTTCGATTGAGTCGATTGTTTTTGTATCTCACAGTGCGGTTCTCAGACATGGCTTGAACAAACCATTCCCCCAAAGATTCTGTCCAGAACTCTAGATAGCTAGAGTGGCTTACAATTGAACTTAACGGCCTCAATCTGCAATGCTACTGTTGTACCAAGTTCAAACCCAGTTCTAGTCCTGGAGAAGCGAAACGGGCAGTATACATCGCCATGTAATTCATTCTATTTATGGATCTCGCTTTGACCGAGCTGGTTATTTGACAATTGTACTCTTACAAGATGTCGTATAATTAGTTATAGTGAAAAATCCAGAACACGGGAGCGGAGGGCACCTTGTGTACTTTTAATTATCATGCTAGGCCTGTAAAAGACAGACAGGTACTGCGGATCAGGCAGTAGTGGCAGTATTACGTTATTGTTGATGCACGGTGGTTGGATTGATTCAAAGACACTTCCACATAACGTATAAGGAGCCATATATCAACACACAACAGGTGATTGGTGCTTGTGGTGCGAGTAAGGCTGTCCGTATAAGCTACAATTGGAGAGACACTGTGATCCCTGAGGTCCAATAGCTACAGACCCAATTCTAGAAGCAAGTTGCAAACCTGGAGCCCTAAACCAGCCCTCGTGTACTCCATGTAAGTATTTACCCCGTGTGGGAGTCATGTTTAAGCAAAGTATTTGACTCGATCACAGTACTGGACTAGACGTAGTTGATCGATATTGTGTGTGCGAGATACATCTGGCGCTAATTGGACACGACATGCAGGACGTATAGACGCGGCTCAACGGTTTTGACGCATGTAGCATGCAGAGTCAAAATAAGGTGTAGAAATAGCCGAATTGGGAAATTCTGATCGTCAGTCGGAGTTTTTACGCATGAAGGCACCAGTCCCTTGTGCATATACCTACTTTGGGCTTGAGAGCCTGCATCGGTGGTCGATCTATAAACTCTAGTACGCCTTGATTCTTAAGTTACAAGCTATAACTATTGAGCCATTCAATTGAGATCATTGACAAAGAGTTGGCGGTATACTATAGTTAGAGGGGCCCAAAAACTCAAACATATAGGATACCCAATGATGAGGATTCCAAGAGATCCATTGTATTTAATGCGATAGACTGAAGTTCTTACCCAGGACGTGTAACAGATAAAAGGCTCTGGCTACTAGTTAGAATTGATCAATTGACCATCAAGTTACCATATTATCACGTAATTAGTATAATTGTCTAGTCGGCCACTGGTGTGGCAGTCATCAACATTCAGGATGTTGCCATATAGTTTGGATACCTCAGTCTTAGAATGTTCATTATTTTGTCTGAGCGCACGTCGTACACGGTACAACTCCAAAGTTGACCTCGAGTAAACCGAGTTATACGTTAGCTTAATCAATTGACCATATATACAGCGAGTCGTCAGAGCTATCATGATGATTAGCAGTGCAGCGTAATATACAATATGCAATTAATGGATTGACATGGCTGGTTTGTTATGCTGAAAAACTTGATACAGCTAATCAAAAGATCTCGATATCTTGATCGAGATAATTTTTCACCCCGATTAGAGTTTTTAAGAATATGCAATGTATAATAAAACCGTCAAGCCGCATAGACAGCGAGGTGATCCCCTCACAATCCGGTGTTCAATAGCGGAAGGTTAAAAGGGCAAAGTACCCTGGAGAGCCTCTAGGGGAGACTGTATTGCTGAGTCGAATCAGATTGATATAGAAAGGTATGATAGATTAACTCTGAGATCAAAAGGACGTACTCATCACAGACATCGTAAAGCTAACGAGGAAAGATCAAAATTATTAAAGACCACAGCTGCGAACTATTTTGTTATTTCTCTATCCGCTATATTATTTGAGCTTGAGATGTACCTAGGAGACTGTTTCCCAGAAGAGTGATCCCCGTAAATTTGGATGTTTTTGTTATATACCAGATGGACGGCTCTCATTACCAGTCCGGGTACAGTAGTCTAGCCATATGGTATTAGCAGAAAAAGCTCATGTTGCGTACAGGTATAATATAATTAGAGCCGTACTGAGGTTCATAAGACCGCTAGAAGGCCGTATATATGAGGTTCCATATATAGACGAGTACTCTCTTGACTGACTTCAACTTGAGAACAATGGGCTGTTTTTTGACTCCCTGGTTCGAGTTGTGAACCTGGCAGTATTATGAGACACATTCTTCACCAATTGTCACAAGACTGAAAAAAAAACTTGATGCTTAACCCAAGCTTCATGTTGGAAGTACTTGAACGACTTCTTTTCGATCATGACCCGCGGTTTAAAGCTTCAGCCCCAGCTAGTACTGGCTGGTTCAACCATCTGCTCACCTACACCCAGTTTTTCTTGCCTACTGATACCTGTCGCTGGAGTCGCCCAAAACCTTTCAATATGCATCATGAGCCCTAGAAAGGCATAAACACAAATGGTTGTTATAGAAAATTGTGCAACGCAAAGCACTCAGAGACTGCGGCGCAACTATCTAGAGAAATATAGCCCCGTGTTAAAGAAGGACACTCTTGGACGTTGATATGATCATCACATGTGATTGGTTGAGAACTAGTGGACTTCTTGAGAGAGGGTGTAGAAGGTGCTGCTATCTTGACAACAGAAAGCAAGTTTATCTCAACGTGTGCTTTAGGTGACTTAAGACAGCGTCGAAAACTACGAGAAGCCTGAGAGTACTTTCACGAGGTCCTTTCCACCGCGTTGACTGGTACCCCCAAGGTGATATATATGATCAATGCTGGCTAGAGTATAAAGAATAAGTTAGGCTGGCTAAGCATTACTTTTAGTTGTTATCACGGGATTGAAGCTGGTGATAGTGTAGGGATGTATTTAGGACTTGAGGGGATTCTATGGCGACCGACAAGAGAAGTGCGCGATCAGTCTTCTGACGAAAAAAGGAGAGATACATAGTAGTACTAGTTTGGCCACGGTTCAAAAATACAGAGAAGGAGCGAGCTTCTGGAAGCCAATTGGATCCTTCAACGTTAACCTTAATTACTTTAGAATCGAGCCTAAGCAGCCTTCTTAGAAGTTATAGGGAGTGTATTTAAAGTTCGAGATAGAGATTAGGTTTCTCCGGCGTTCGTGTTTTTGTCGACGAATCAAACTTTAAAATTAGAACAGTGCATAACCCTACATATGAGGTACTCAGGGGTAGATTTTTCGAGAGGTGGCCGAACATATATATGCCTGATTAGTGGGAAAAACGGGGCGGTCCGGGAGATAAGCCGCGAGACTGCCCCCGTGTGGCGAGCGGGGGATGCTGTCAGCTGTGGGACCGATAGCAATGGGTGCTCAGCTAGCCGATTGTGTAGTCAGAAGATAGTACTATCTTGTGCCATAGAACTGATCCCAGTGCTCTCGGGATCCGCTGCGACCAAGTCCAGCCCCTTCCGTGGCCGTACCGCGTCTTAGACCGATTTTGTATTGGCCAGAACCGCAAAGTGTAAACAAAAAGATCTGCTCTCCAGCGATCTAAACCGCCTGCCGAAAAACATCAGTCGATAAAATACAGCGCAGATCGCGACCGATTTGGCTGGGACAAAGATTGACAATCACTTGGTGCGCGATTAGCTGCCTTACAGCGACGGACATCTCGCAGCTCACAACTTCCTGTGACGTTTAAGGTAAGTAGGTACCTTGAAAAGTTTTGGAGGGCAATAAAGGCACAGCGCAATATAAATTGTACGCCCTTCCCTGAAACCACTCTATTGCTCAATTAGCTGATGCTCTTTGACCTTCGCTGCTAATACCACCGGTCCTGCCCACCACCCACCAACAACAACAACAACACCAACTTCTATTCACTCTTTAGCCATCCCAGGCACACACACATTCGCTTACACCAAATATCTTGTTTACCTGTTCTCGCTTAAAGAACGGTTCACACTACTACTACTACGACTACAACGACTACTACAACGACCACTATTCTCAGTAACTAGTCATCCCCCATCCCTCAACACTGCCCTATCACACTACAATGGCCACACACGAACTCCTTCCATCTCCTCTGGACGACAATGTCACTCCACCAAACTCCATTAAGCGCTCGATGAGCAAGCCGATGATTGTGGACGTGAGCATCGACGACGAGGGCCAACAGGTGTACAAAGTGCACGACTCCAAGAACTCGAAGAAGAGAAAAGCCGACGCGGAATTGCAGAGCGGCAGAAGCAAGAGATCCACGCCGTCGCGTGCCGCGTTGGGCGTCGTGTCGCCAAACTCCATGAACAAGAAGAAGTCTGCCGCCGAGTCGAACAGCGACGCGAGAATGAGCGGCTCGCCTAAGAGCAAAGCCGACGGCGATGGAAACGTCTGGAGTGAGGACATTGAAAACGCGTTCGAAGAGGCACTCAGAATTATTCCAAAGAACGGCCTCGCAAAGATCAAGATCAGTGGAAAGTCATGTGGAAGAAATGAGCTCATTTCTGACTACATCTTCCAGAAGACGGGCAAAGTCAGAACGAGAAAGCAAGTCTCCAGTCACATTCAAGTCATCAAGAACCTTCGAAAGAGATCTGAGCTAGTGGAGCTCATCAACAACGGTCCTTCCGACCCAGCTGCCCAGGCCATCTTTGATGAGGCCTTCAGCGAGATCTCCTTCAAGAAGTCGCTCGGTAACGCGTCGCTCCCTTCCAACCAGCAGTCGGCAAGTCCAGAGTACCGCACCAAGTCGATGTCGTCGAGATTGGATCCAATTGACACCTCAGCATCAGGCCGTTCATCAACACAGCCTCCGCAGAAGAAAGTGTCAAGCTCATTCAATTTCAAAGACGTGGACCTCTCTCTCAAGAGATTCGAGATGTCCTACATCGACTACCAACAACCTTCCCATTCGCATACATACTCGAAGTTCTCCGCTGCTAAGCCAGAGAAGACCCTGAGACTCAAACCAAACGCAAGAATCGAGAACAGATTCCCGAACTTGAACGACTACATGATTGATGACTACCTTTGCAAGAACCAGGACGAGAACATCCCGATTCTTCACAACCTTGTTCAACTCAGACTGCCTGATCCTCGCAAGAACCTACAGGGCAAACATGAGACCATCTTACAGACCGAGCTCAAGAACGTCCCTGACGATGAGGAGTTTGGCTGCATGACCATCATCTTCTCCTTTGGAAACGAGGTTATCAAGCTCGTTGAAGACTTGAAAGTGACCAAGAGATCTAGATCCCAACTCGGTCCGCACTTGAAGAACCTCACCATCCAGATGAAGTTTGCTAAGGATTTCTGGGGTGCTTTCTTCAACAGCATGGAGAAGAACGTCAATGAGTCCAAGGAGAAGTCTGAGAACCAGAAGACCATCGCTATCAAGGCTGTCACCATGAAGCAGGTCATCTTCACCAAGAAGAGATCCACTGGTTTCAACAAGGATGATATCAAGGGTATCTTCCTCTGGGAGTTCACTAGAGATGGTGACAACAACGAGACTACCTCCAGAAGACTTTTCTTGCCAAACGTCAAGAACCAGAACATTGAGTTCCTCTCTGCCCTATCCAGTCCGATTGATGCCGAGGAAGAGACCGAAGACATGCAACACTCTGAAGTTGATGAAGAGGAACGTACCATTCAGAACGACGATCCTGTCTCTGAACAGACTACCGACGAGAACATCCTTCAGAACGACTCCTTCTCCTCTCACCTCACCAACTCCGTCATGATGGAGCACGAGTCTATGATGGGTATGGGCAATCAGGGCTACAGTCACTTTGACCAAGACATCATCCCAATGGCACATCCACCAACTGCCCACCCTTCTTTCAGAACCAGTTCGCTTCCTGTTTTCGAGACGAACACTGAGATCCAACCACAAACCGTTCCATACAACAGCTTCAGAAGAAACCACAGTGAGCCTGTCAGTGCCTTCTGGAATGTTCAGCCACCTACTACTTTCCATGAATACCAACAGCCGGTCTCTGCCAGCTTCTCGAGTGACTCTTCACTCACTACAGAGGGCTTCAACAGTGACAGCTTTACGGGATTCAGTCCTCAGGTTATTCACCCTGGACACTTGAACCTAAACAGTGAGGCTAAATTGGAGCATGACTTCATCAGCATTGCAAACAGTGAGATTGTTTTCAACAACTGGTGAAGCCAACGATACGACATGATGACAACTACTACTACTTCTTTTACACAACTTCTTTTTTCTGATTCCGTCTCCTTTATTCTAATTATATAGGTTTGATTCTATTTGCAAATATATGCCAATTACATTTCTTATTGAATGTGCAGTTACGGTGTTGATTGAACGTCTTGTAGTGGCTCATATCAGTGATACGTTCATTACTCCTCGTGTTGACTTCTCAAAGAGGAAAGGCTGATTTACGATGATCGCGATGGCCGATCCGTTGATGATCTCAACTCTAATTATTAGGCAGCCGATGTTCGTAATCTGGATGCGATGGTCAGACTGCATTACCTGGAATATATTATATTATCAGGGTATCTACGTCCACGAGATCGGAGATATATCCTTGCTGCTGAGCCGCTCTGCCCGGCCAATGAGTTATTAGGAGCTCCCTGTGTCTAGAATCGTACGAGGTCCAGTACTCATCATCGTTTTACATCTCAATCTACTAAAGTGTGGTGCCTGCTGCAACCAACAGAATGTTACATACAAATGTATGAGTTCATTAAAAAAACAGACGCGCAATTGAACGGGCTACTTCTTCGTATCTTCCTCGATGACAGATAGCCTCTCGACTTCAATCTCAGACTCATCGGAGCCTTTAGAGGATTCCTGTTCGAAACCAAAAGAGCCAGTGAAGCCATTATCTCTCAGGTACTTCTCGAACTCAAGATCAGCAACCAGTAGATCATCGTCCTTCAACTGTGGGATACAAAAGTAGGCCAAAGCAATACCGACAGTACCCAGGATTGCAGAGATAATGAAAGTCCACTTCTTACCCAGGTTTTCTTGAATATGCGTAAAGACCTGAGTCCCAACTGCAGCACCGGCTTTACCAAAGGCTGCAGATAGACCGTAAAGGGTTCCTCTGACAGGAGTAGCAAATGCTTCAGCAGAAGTCAGTCCAATACAGTTACCAGGGCCAAAGTTACCACTCGAATTGAACAGCCCATAGAACACAATGAACAATGGCACAATCTTGCTTAGTTTCTCATAGGCAAGACCAATAATGAGGCCAATCACTAGGTATCCAGCAAATCCAATCATCAAACAGTTTCTTCTCCCCCATTTATCAACAACCAAGGCACCAAGGAAGACACCAGGTAACGACAAAACAGCCAGCAGTAGAGTCCATTCACCAACGTTCGTCAAGTTCGTGTGATCTTTGATGATAGAGGAAATAATAGTTGAAGAGAAGACACCATTAGGGAAGACAACAAAGTCATAAATGAACCAGATTCCACAAGTTCCTAACAGTCTTCTCCAGTAATACTTGAACACTAACAAGTATGGGACATTTTTCTTGATAGCTGCCTTCTTGTACAAGTATCCCTGGTCCATCTTGTATCTGAAGTAGAAGATGCACAATGGCCATACAATACCTAGGCCGAAACAAACTCTCCAAACAGTATTCAAGTGATCGGCTCCAGCTGCACTAATCACAATCAGGAAGATAATGATGGCAAACGGACCACCGAGCGATAATGGCAAATTGGTGACCATGATGAAAGTACCACCTCTTCTCTTGACAGTCTCATTTGCAGCTTCTGATGTGGCAGAGGAACAAGCACTATATTCACCACCGACACCCCATCCGATCACACCACGACAGACAGTCAGCATCCAGAACATACCATCCACAGTCTTCCCATTGGCAGCAGTACACAAGATAGAACCCAGGACAATAAATATGGTGGTGAAGACAATAGCCCATTTTCTTCCAAAATAATCACAGGTCAATCCAATAGAGATTTGTCCAATGATGGTACCAACAATAGAAGCGTTCGAAACTCTGGTCTTGACATCAGAAGTATACTCCACTGTGTATAATTGGGTAAACAATTGGTTCACCATTGTCATCAAGTTGTTCTGGTACCCATCAGACATCAACGCAGCACCAGCACAGATGATAGTGATGATATCGGAGAGTGACTTCTTCTTTAAATAACGAGAGCTTCTCTTCAGGGTGTCATAACTGGCAAGTTCATCCTCAGTTGTGGCAACTGCTATCTCGTCCTTCTTCACAGATTCCTCTTCGTCAGAAATCTTGCGGTTCATGATGATTCACAGAGAGATGATGAATATTGTTGAATAGTATCAGAACCTGTGAAGCGGTCGATACTCATCTTATATATAGCTATGCGATGGATTCAATGTGTCCATCACTTCAAAGGGATAAGAAACGTGGGTAGCTCTAAATAGCAATTGTTCTTCCTGTTACTATGTGTAAGGCGTACTAATTGACTGTATTTGGAACGATAAGATCAGCATCATGATCCAAATCCCGTTACAGGAACACATGGACCTGAGGGATTATTTCCTCCTAGACCCTGAACGGATCATGTTATACAGTGGAAAACGTGATACAATTTGGAAGTGCACAACGGAGAAGAATCATTGTAGTCCCGTTGAGTAACCTTCCCACCGGATAATAAACCGCTAGTCTTATGATCGGAGTAAATAAGCTTATAAGTTTGAGTTAGTTGAGCGTTGACGTTATTTTTTACGACGTTTGACAGAAATCTTGGTAAATCCCGGCTGAATGAACTGGTATTAACAGAAGGGCAGTAGGAACTAACATTAACCAACCAATAGCAACGTGTTTAGGAAACTCAACAGTACGGCAATATCATATATACATGTCTAGAGCTATCCTATTGTATACAGTTTCCACAAAATGGGCCTCACAATGATGAGGCACAATGCACGTGTAGAATAGAGTATAGGACAGGAGAGAGTCGTATGCCGGTTTTGCCAGAAGGATTAAACAGTGTCCTATAATCTATTAACCATTGATCTGTTAATCTATCTGTTGACTTTTCGTAGGATTGATGCCCCTGTGTGCCTTAGAGCGAAACTAGTGTTGGTGGTAAGCCCTGACCTTAGGATTGACCCACAGGCTCATTAGGAGCTAGTGGATTAGCGTTCAATAGTTCAGTACAATACAAGAAGGGTACATCCTAACAACTAGTAATTAAGATCCCTCATACAAACATCTACAAGATTTCATTATACCAAACCCCATGATATTAACACAAGAATTACTTTTTAAGTTTATTTACGAAAAGATGAAACAATTTGCTAACGAACATACTCCATTAACAAACCATTTAAGCGTCATCCTTGAACAAAGCCTCTCTCTTCTCGTTAATTCTCTGTTGTCTTCTCTCTCTAGCAGAACGGTTCTTAGCTCTTCTAGCCTCGGCCTCGTCCTTCAAAGCCTTCTCACGAGCAGCCTCAGCCTTAGCAGCAATGATGTGCTCAACAAGGGCACGCTTGTGCTTGAAGGTGTTACCCTTGGCAGAAAGGTAAAGGGAGTGGTACAAGTGCTTGTCAATCTTACCAGCCTCTCTGTACTTGGCCAACAATCTTCTTAGAACTCTCAATCTTCTGATCCAGATAACTTGGGATGGGAAACGAGCCTCCTTGGTACCCTTTCTCTTACCGTAACCGGTGTGACGACCACCTCTCTTGGACTCAGCTAGAGCTCTAGCTCTAGATCTGGAGTGGACACGGACTGGCTTGGCGACAATGGTACCGTTCTTGTATAGCTTTCTGATGGCAGATCTGGAGTTGGCTTGAGCAATCTCAGAGGACTCATTTGGGTCCAACCAGATTTTTCTCTTACCGACACCAACGACGGAAGCAGCAAGTCTTTTTTGAGTACGTAGGTTAGCCCTGTGGTGTTGTTAGTAATTGGAACTCTGAATTGAAATTATGACCAGGTTAGGGGGAAGTTATTAGCAATGAGCTCTGTATGGGACTCTTGCATGAGTATTGCGGTACTTGAGCAGTAGCTGATGGAGTCGATGAGTTGTTAAAGGGCTGTTGTATGGTAAAGACTACCGAATCCAAAGATCTTCAAAGAACTGTTTCCACAAATCTCTGATGTTGGGTGTCATAGTTCAAGATCTCTTGAATGGATCTGGTAATCTGTCTGCAGTGTATATGATAGTAGCTGATGAAGCTCTGTGAGACATATGGGCCTTTCTGTTATGTATGGTAGATACTGTGGATGCAATCTATTTCAGATGAGTTACTCCTTATTTGTTCCCTTGTGCGATTGGATCTAACGAGCATGAAGTCGCTGTTCTTGAATAATACATGATGCTCTCTGTGTATGCTTATATCTCTCCTTCTCCTGTCCCTGGTCATCCTATGCTTAGGACTTACATTTTTACCTATTGCTTCTTGTCTCTTCAACAGGAGTCTGAAGTTGTTTTCAGGAAATGCTTTTTTTCTATGAAAAAGTTTGCTGGAGTGGAAAATGTGTCCCTAACCGGTAGAATCCCCATAGTTAAGCCGTTTTCGTCAGCCAAAACAATTTGGCGATGGCGGTGAAAAGCGCGAATTTTAGTGATCGAGTCTGATTATGTCAGCGAGTCTCTTTAAAAAAATTGTGTGACGAGATAAAACACCCAAACATATTTTAGATAATAGCCCTCATTAAATTCAACCAAATACACGTGACTTAATCTCAGGGCACCTTTTCTGCCATTTTCAACGGCATTTAAAATTTTAAAGTGCAGACAAAAAAAAAAGAATCTGATAAGATGAGCTAGACATAATAAAGGCACCATAACCGTATCCAGATCTATCCATAATGGCTCACTCCCTCCGTTCGAAATCCAAGCTCAAAGCTAAATCCATCAAGAGAGTCAACGAGTTCCAGAAAGCCGTTGATGAGAGAACACAGAGACTTCATGAGAAGGCTCAACAGTATCTCGTAAAACAGAAGCAGGAAGCTAAGCTTAAAGCAGCTGAAGAGGGTAAAGAAGTCAAGGAGGATGTTGAAGAGGACGAGGCTATGAAGGTCGATGGTGAGGAGAAGAAGGTTCCTACTCATGGCTACAGAGCTGCTAGACATCACTTGTGGAAGAAGAAGAACAAAAAGAACAGTCATACTGCTTTCAAGAAGAAATAATTTCAGATGACTCTCTTCTTTCCTTCTTCTTCTTGATATCGCTTATTGTTGTTATTTTGATTATTGCATGATGGTTGTGTGTTTTTTGGTTTTCATGAAAGCTTGGTGGGTATACATCACTGATCCGCCTGTGTACATTAGTTATATTCGATTCGTCTCACCAATTCAGTTGTAGTTTGAACAGTAAAGAGGTTAATATATCAGTGTTGTCACTACAGAATCAGAATAAATAAGTCGTGTATCTTTTTAGATCACTCTATGCAAATAAACAATAGGAATAATAACAAAAAGGGGGTATAGTACTAATAACACATCATAAAAGGGGAAATCATCAAACAACAGCCAAAACCAAAAACCAAAAACCAATCTAAACCAAAACTTTTCATATCTTAGACCTTCATGAGACCTAATACAATCTCTGAATGTTTCAATAAGATCCACGTCAGGACCAATCGAACATAATGCAAAACAAACCAAAACAATAAACCTTCATAACAATTCAATTAACCGGACCAGACATTGGAAATGCGATTTCACCCTCCTCTAGCTTCACTGACTCATCCTGCTTCACCTTCTCTTCAAGTTCTTTCTCCGTTCTATTCTTAACAAGAGCAGGACACTGTCTCGTCTCAATGTGTGATTCTAGCCATTCATTGGCATTCTTAAACTCTTTGAAACAACCAGCACATCTTCCAGGGCTCAAATGTCTTTCGGACTTCAAGACACCGACTGGGTAAATGAAGTGCACCGCCTTAAGATGAGCCTTGTATGTATCCTTTCTGGAGAACTCACCATTAGAATGATGACATTTTGAGTCAGTTTCATGGAAGAAAGGACACTTGAACTCCTTCACTTTATCGTGTTTCTTCATGTGTCTAGCCAAGTATGGCTTGTTCTTGAACTGGCGACCACAGAGCGGACAGATGTAAAGGGTTGAGGATGATGGTGCTGAGGTTGAAGGCTTTGACACTTTCGACTTTGTCACCTGATGGTGAGCGTGTGTATGAGAATGATCATGATCGTGAACGTGATCATGTGTACTGACTGGGCCTGCTGTCTTTGGAAGCGCTGGAGCAGATGAGGGAATAGTTGAAGTGTAAAACTTGTGGAACTGTTTAGCGGATGGTTGTGTTGTTGCAGGGAACTGTGCCTGGAACTGGTTCATAGCAGCAGTGATTGAATCAGCAGCTGGAGTGGTTGCAACGGAGGAAGGAGCAGCAGACTGGGAGACAGAAGAAGCAGTGGTGCTAATCTCTGAATCCAATTGGAGGTCAACTTCCTTTGTGTAGAAATCATCCAGCATGTTGACATTACTGATATCCATGTCTGCAAACCCGGTGGATATGTGGTTATGGGCATTTGAAAAGATCGAAGACTGGTAGGAAGTCTCTGTGGTGAGTGAAGGTGCCATTTGAAGGTGTGACTGGTTCATTGTAGGGAATTCAAGCTTTTTGAGGAAGCTAAAGTCTTGAAGAGATCCATCATTGAGAGTGTTGTTAGTCTGGCTGACTGGCACCACCTCCTTATCCTCGGTGTTAAGAGACTCGTTGTTGTTGATAAGGAGGCTGTAGAAGGTTGGGTCGTCAAGAAGGCTCTGCATTGTGTGTGTGTCTGTGTATTTAAATGAAGAGTGCGGCGGCCGTTCTGAAGTGTGTTCCCTGTGAGCGTGTGGATAGAAACCGTTTGGTGGTGTGGATATATTTAAGGCTTTCGGAAAGGAGAAAATTTTTCTAGAAGCGTTAAAAATTACGCAATCGGCGTGAATGTGCCAAACTGAACTGAACTAATAGAAACTAAAACAAAAGATAAAGGTTGGAAAAAGAGGGGAATGTAGTTGGGGGATTATAGGGTTATGATATTAGGTTGCTCTTTGCTGTCTCTTCTTTTCCCGCTTCTCAATGCTGTAATTAATCAATGAGAAGTTTTAGTTAAAGCATTTCGGGATTCAAACTATATCGGCATTCAAAGACAATGGAGATTTACATTTACTAGCAAAAACTTCTCATGAAAGCCGATTGGGATTGAAGGGGAAGGTTCAAGGGTATCAGAAGTGGGTAATACATTCTTGCAAGAAAACACATCATCAAAGCCGAATATTGTGCTGTTCATTCTCCTATCTATGATCTATATCAGAGAAGCAAAAAAAGAAATGGCGACAACTGCAGGATTCGAACCTGCGCGGGTAAACCCAAAAGATTTCTAATCTTTCGCCTTAACCACTCGGCCAAGTTGCCTTATTGATGGTGAGTTGGAGTTTGGGTGTAATATCCCAAATTGGGCCGCCATTTTTTCGCTCTTTGGCCGCCTTTCAGCCCATTTAGGGTCTCCAAAACACTTCCAATACTATCTTTAGAGGTCTGTTTAGCTGTCACACTGTTTATCTAGTAAAATAATGACGAAATGAAGGCTAATTGGCAACCATTATCTCTCTGTCATAAATATTGGTGTGCTCTTAACAAAATTTACTGAGTATGGATTCTGGATCGTCTTCATCGAGTATTAAAGTGTTAAAGCTAACTTCAGTGTCCACGCTTTACTACGATCATACTGGACTCCACCTATAACAGTCACACAGGATACTATGATCTCCAGCACAAAAAGCAGAATTCCGGTTCAGGGTGCAAGATGGCTTACTTCGAAGCCTCTGTCGGTAACGCGAGCACTCTCCTGTTCAGCATCAAGATACAATAACGCAGCAGAGATCGAGAAGCTGAATCTCCTGCTGAAACAGAAGATGGAAGAGATAGAGGAATCCGAGAGAAGGAGGAAACTGGAGGCAGGAGTAAGTCTTCGAGATGATATGATGGAAGAGATAAGATTCTAACACTTCACAACAGAAACCAAAGCTATCAGACTTCAAAAGGCCACTTCTACTGACATTTATCATTGCATCCACCACCTATATTTCATTCCACTGGCTATGGTGGACACTGATGTACGATGAGAAAGAAGCTGAACTCAAGGGTGCGTATAATTTGTGAATTATGGCTCATTGTGAAGAGATTATTTATACTAACCGTTCTAATGATAGGAAAGCTGAGAGAAACCGAGGAGGACTTAGAGAAGATGATTCATAAGGTACCGCAGCTCATTGTCTCTGATGAATCTGCTGAATCAGAAAAAAGACAATGGTATCACAGATTGAGGTTCTGGAAGTAGTGATGTGAGAGTCCGAGCCGTGTATATATAGAGAGCATCTCATCACACCTTGTCAAATGATCTTAATGAGCTGAAATAACAACGTCAGGCCACGAAATGTGACGAAACTGAATCACAGTAGTTACCTTCACTATGTTGTAGAAACGGTACCTGGAACCGCAAACCGAGTAGCCTCCATAGTCTCAACAGTTACAATTAGAGTCTATTGTGATTACTCATGACTGACAAAAGACTTTTCAATTTATAACCGAACACAAAACTACTCTCAACTCTCCAGAATCCGACTCGACGGGAAAGATGTTGCGGTCTTTGAGCATCAGGGCATCCCGTGTCAATCACATACAAAGATGCTATGCAACTGTCACGACTAAACCAAAGTTCACCACAGTGATAGGTATAGATCTGGGTACCACTAACTCTGCAGTTGCTGTGATGCAAGGGGACGAACCCCAGATCATTGAAAACGATGAAGGTGCCAGAACGACGCCCTCAGTGGTGGCAATTGACAAGGCAGGTGATGTAATTGTGGGTGCAGCTGCGAAGAGACAGGCATTACTGAACACTGAGAACACATTCTATGCCACGAAGAGGCTTATTGGGAGAAGGTTCGATGACAAGGAAACAAAGTACGACAGAGAGAACGTCCCTTACAAGATCGTGGAAAATACAAATGGAGACGCCTGGGTAGAAGCATTTGGTAAGAGATATTCTCCCCCACAGATCAGCGGATTCATACTGAAGAAGATGAAGGAGATCGCTGAGACTAATCTCAATGAAACCATTAAGAACACGGTCGTGACGGTCCCTGCCTATTTCAACGATGCCCAAAGACAAGCTACAAAAGACGCTGGAAGAATTGTCGGTCTGAATGTCTTGAGGGTGATAAATGAACCTACTGCTGCCGCGTTGGCCTACGGACTGGATAAGACTAAAGATGGAGTGGTTGCAGTTTATGATCTAGGTGGAGGAACTTTCGATATCTCTATATTGGACATTGAAGATGGTGTTTTTGAAGTGTGTGCCACTAATGGTGATACCCATTTAGGTGGAGAGGACTTTGATATACTAATAGTGAAGCACATTTTGGAGGACTTCAAGGCTAAGACGGGAATTGACCTTTCACAAGACAGGGAAAGAGTTCAGAGAATCAGAGAGGCAGCAGAGAAGGCAAAGATCGAGCTTTCACATCACAAAGAAACGAAGATCGATTTGCCATTCATCAAGGATGCACACCACATATCTTTCAAGATGACAGAAGAAGAGCTTGATAGTATGTCCAAACACCTAATAGATCGCACTATCCCACCAATCAAACAAGCTCTGAAAGATGCAGGTTTATCCAAAGATGATGTTGATGAAGTTATCATGGTTGGTGGTATGACTAGAATGCCAAAGATACGGACGACAGTGGAAGAAGTTTTGAACAAGAAACCCATCACCACCATAAACCCAGACGAGGCTGTGGCTCTAGGCGCTGCAATCCAAGGAGGTGTTCTCAGTGGTGCAATCAAAGACGTCTTACTTCTTGATGTTGCTCCCCTGAGCTTGGGTATCGAAGTGCAAGGAGGTATCTTCTCTCCCATAATCCCAAGAAATAGTGTGGTCCCCGTCAAGAAAACAGAAGTGTTCTCTACAGGAGTTGACAATCAGACGGGAATCGAGGTCAGAGTTTATCAAGGAGAGAGACCATTTGTTGATAAAAACAAGCTCATTGGAAACTTCAAACTAAGTGGAATACCACCACTACCAAAAGGTGTACCGCAAGTCGAAGTCACATTCGACATTGATGCTGACGGGATAATGAATGTCTCTGCAAGAGAGAAGACATCTGGTCAGGAAACTTCCATTACAATCATCAATAATACCGGTTTGACTGAACAGGAAATAGACAAAATGGTGAAAGAAGGAGAAGAGAATAAAGACCAAGATATTCAGAAAAAGAACAAGTTGGAAGGTGCAAGAAACACTGAAATGGTCTTGACTGATACCCAAGCTGCGATCGAAGCTTTCAAAGACCTGATTGAGAAAGATGAAGATTACAACAAATTACAGAGAAAACTTGCAGAAGTCAAAAGTGCCATCGAAATCGCTAGGGGAAACGGTGACATAACAGTTCCAATCCTCAGACAGTTGTCAAAGGACCTTCAAGACATATCCATCCCTATTCTACAAAGAGTCACATTACTGAAACAGCAGAGCTCAAAGAGTTCTTAAATAATGAAAACCCGCTCAATGTACATAAAAATCATAAGTCATTAAAGTCGTATCGCTCATTCAACTAAAAACATCATCACAGCTTTCTCCAATTTCTGGGAAGATACTCACTGCCTATTATAGGCTCCAACGCCGTTGGCAGCCACGTTGAAGCGTCACCAATGAATCCCCATCCACCTTCTTTGCCCACTTTTGCCATATCAATCTCTGTATTGAAGACAGCGACTTTCCCTCCTTGTCTCTGCACTCTCTCGACGTATCCCATAGCTGGCCATACAGATCCACTGGTACCGATAACCAGCACCAAGTCAACCTTATTAGACAACAAGAAGTCATCTGCAGTGTCCATGACTTTCAAGGGTAATGATTCTCCAAACCAGACGACACCAGGTCTTAATAACCCTTTGCATTTGGGACAACGAGGTAAATCTTCTTCGTCTAGACACTTAACAGCCCTAATCTCCGAGGAGGATGTCACTGAAGACTCATTGGATGGGAGGAGTCCCTTCACAGATAATCCCATGGGTTCCTGTTGCTTTCTTTTCTTTCGCTGTGTTTCCGGCTCGTCTGGATGTGGTCTCTTGCCAGTCAAGTCCATTCCTTGAGGGGATATTAGGGCTGGTGTCAATGGATGTTCTCTGTTGTTGGATTCATGGTAATTGCAGAAGAAACTGGTGCATTTCAAGTTGAATAAACTGCCGTGTAGTTCCAGAAGGGTTTCAGGGTCGTGACCTGCCCTATTAGATAACCCATCGACATTCTGAGTAAGGGTCAAAAATCTTCCCTTTTTTCTTCGGCTCAGTTCTGCAAGTGCAAAGTGGCCCTTGTTCGGTTTGGCTTTGATTGCGTTGTACCGTCTCTCGCTGTAGAACTGCCACACGAGTCCTGGATCAATTTGAAATGCTTCTGGGGTAGCCAAGTCCATGGGCGAGTAGTTCTTCCATAATCCACCGTCTCCTCTGAAAGTGCTGAGTCCAGACCTCACAGACAAACCAGCTCCAACAACTGCCAATATATTCTTCGCCTGGCAGAGATATTCCTGGAAAGACTCTAGATCTGATGAGTCTTCTTTATTGATGCCACTCTCCATTGTATTGTGATGCGATGAGTACTAAACCAAAAGACTGCCAGAATCTGCTAGGGAACTGGACACTAAGTCACTCTTCAACAATTCAAACTATGATATCACGAAATATGGTATCTCAATAACACTAATACACCACCCAGTGTAGTGCCCTTGATTACGTGCCCACAAATGACCGGTACTATTCACTTGTCACATAGTTAAAGTACGAGAATTAGTAGAATTGAATTAAGCGCGAATATTACCCTTTCGGTCAAATTATCAAAATCGAAAAACAAAAACAAAAACAACACAAAAACGAACAAAACGAAAGCGCCAAAAAAACAGTTGAAGAGTCGCCCAAAAATGTCTAAAGAAGTCTCTGGTTTGGCGAAGAAGATCAAAGCGCTTTTTGACCAGATCTTTGAGCTGAAAGATGCGGAAACAGGTGATCCGCTCTCACCAATTTTCCATGTGGTGCCTGACAAGAAAATCTACACTGACTACTACGATATCATCACCGCGCCAACATCTCTGAACTCTATCAGAAAGAGATACACACACTACCAGACACCAAACGAATTCATCAAGGATCTTGCGCAGATTGTATGGAACGCGAAGACTTACAATGAGCCAGGTTCCTTCGTCTATAAGTATGCCGAACAACTCGATACCTTCATAAAGGAAACGGTGATTCCACGATTCAGTAAACAAGGATACGATGTTGGTTACCCAGATACATCACCAATTACAGCTACCAGAGCAGGTCAGTTACAACCATATGGCTATGTTCCTCCTTCAATTGCCGTCTCCGCCTCAGTAACGCCCTCCAAATTGTCAACGCCAGCAAAGGACGCTAAGCATGATGATCATGAGCCAACACAGAGAAGAAGAACGACCACGCACAATACACCAGTTGCTACTCCTGTTGTCCAGGGCTACAACAAAGACCAATCTTACAAGAGAGGGCGTCCACCTGTGATTGATAAACCATTCGAACAGCGTATCAAGAACGTCATGAGGGTCTTGAGGAAGGAAAAGGGTCACAATGGCCAGTTCCTCTCCACTGCGTTCGAGAGACTTCCAGATATCAGAGAGTACCCGGATTATTACAACACCATCTCGGAACCAATCTCCTTGGATGAGATCAGAAAGAAGATCAAGCAGCGTAAGTACAAAGATGTCCCTCAATTCGTTGAAGACGCAAAGCTCATGTTTGCCAACGCCAAATATTACAATGAAAAGGAATCTGTGGTGTACAAACAAGCTGCTCAGCTAGAATCAGTGTTTCAGAAAACTGTTGAGGCTGAAATGAAGAGACCCGATGCAGACTATATTCCAACCGACTCTTTGAAAATCCCATTGGACCAACTCGAGCTTCATGGTTCGCTCTTCAAAATTGGTGACTGGATCCTCATCAACAACCCAAATGACACGACGAAGCCGATTGTTGCACAGTTATTCAGAATCTGGCAGACTCAGGATGGACAGCGTTGGATCAATGTCTGTTGGTACTTGAGACCAGAACAGACTGTTCACAGAGTTGACAGATTGTTCTACGAGAATGAGGTTGTGAAATCGGGTCAGTACAGAGACCATCTAGCTGATGAAATTGTTGGAAAGTGCTATGTCGCATATTTCACCCGTTATCAAAGAGGTGACCCTGCTGTCAAGATCGAAGGCCCTCTTTTCGTTTGTGAGTACAGATACAATGACAACGATAAGAACTTCAACAAGATCAGAACTTGGAAAGCGTGCCTACCTGACGAAGTCAGAGACCATGAAGATCCAATCACACCCCTGCCAAGTTTGCGTCGTTTTAAGAAATACGAGTCCCCTTTGAAGCATTTGTTACCGGCAAACGCAACAATCGACATGCCGATTCCAGAACCTACAATCGGTGCACCAAATGCTCCGCCTCTTCATGGTGCTGTGTACGTCAGAGGAATTGATGACACAGACGATCTGGGCCAGTATGCTTCTTCAAGATACTGTCCAAAGTACATTATCAGACCTAACGATCCACCTCCATCAGATTCCCCTGCTCCAACCACTCCTATTGTGACGTATCCAAGAAACTCAGTCCATCCAAGCCAGCAGACACAGCCCCAGTACCATCAACAGCATAACCTTGCGCACGGAACGACGAGTTTGTACCACGCTACGCCGTCTTATATCCCTACAAGCACAGCCACTTCATTCACTATCCCAATCGAGCTGAAGGAGCAGCATACCAAGGGACTCTTGAGAATGGATCAGGCAAACAACAGAAGACGACTGACTGGCATTTCTACCGATGTGCCTGAAGAGGGTCCGTTGCTCTGGTTCAGATCTCCAGGTGTTAATGTGACCTCCAGAGTTTCACCAAGTCCTCATTACCTGTCTTTCAATAAGATAGTCTCAAAGAGAAAGAGAGAGAACAGTTCTGAGGAAAATGTGGATCTGCAAGATGAGATTGTTGATGCTCCTGGTAATGGGTTGACAGGCACTTTAAGACTTGGTCACAGTGCCAAGTACTTAGCCTTCAAGCTGGCCAAGTTGAAACAAGCGAAGATTGAAGCTGCAAGCACTAAAGTATAGTGATCCGATTGTATAATACTTAATGAACTACATCATGATATCAAAAACAGTCAAAAATTTATAGGAGAAAATTTATACAAAACAACGAATTGAAGAAACCAAACATTTGGAAGAGTCTATGATACAGTAGGTGATAGGGACGATCTGATTTAATCTTGGATCAAACCCCAGTATTGCTCAACACCGTAAGTACCACCAGACTTCCACAAGTCGTTGTAAGTAGTGAATAGAATGACTTGGTCACCAACAGACTTGACAATAGATTCAACAGCAGTCTTCTGGTTAGACAAAGATGGAACACAGGATCCGTAAGAAGATCCCTTTGTTGGCCATCCACTCTCAGTGATCAAGACCTCCTTGGAAGAGCCACAAGCCTTCTTCAGGGAAGCAATCTCAGTCTCAAGGAAGGAACCAGCATCGGCAGGCTTAACTTCACCGTTCCAGAATGGGTGGGCATTAACAGCAATGAAGTCGGAGATCTCACATAGGTCAGTGTTGCCAACGTAGGCACCAACAGTGTCAACAGTGACGATTGGACCAGAGTAACCAGCAGCGGTCAAAGTGGATCTAACAGTGGAGATGGCAGACTTGATAGCAGAAGTAGTAGACTTTCCATCCTGAATGAGCTCGTTACCAACAGAGACGGCGGAGACCTTGTCCCAGTTACCATTGACGGCATTGGCAAGGATCTTGGAAGCAGAGGCAGCTTGGTCCAAGTAGTAGATACCAGCAAACAACTTCTGGTTGGAGTTTAAAGCAGCAAGAACATTCTCAACACCAGAGCAGTCAGTGTCGTAGATTCTAATGATCTCGAACTGGGTCAACTTAGCAAGGTCTTCGGCGACTTGGGAGGCAGACTTACAAGAACCAGAGTTGGTGTATGGGGAGTAAGTGATACCCTTACCACCAGCTGCGAAGTCGATGGTGCCAGTGCTAGTGCTAGAAGCGGAAGAGGATGATTCAGACTCAGAAGAGGTTGAGGACTCGACTTCAGTGGATGAAGGAGAAACTGATGGGACAGAGTCGTCAGATGAGGACTCTGTGACAGAAGAAGCCTCGGAGCTTGCGGCATCAGAAGACAAGACAATGGTGGTGAATGAAGATGACGCGGTGTAGCTGCTGCCGTCAACCTGGGTAGCAGTAGCACTTGGAGTGTTCAAAGTGGAGGTGATGTCGGATTCAATACCGGCAGTGACAACCTTGGTGACAATGACAGTGACAAGATCACGCTTGTCGTGTTCGTGGTGGACGTGGTTGAGTGGCTGGGCCAGGGCGAGTGAAAGCAAGCCGGATAGCAAGAATGAGTTGGAGAACTTCATGATGGACAATAGATAAATGAAAGACTAAGTTGGAGTGGGTATCAATGAAAGACTAGTAGTTGGGAACTTGTGGGTATCAAAAAAGGAGTGTGATGAAGTTGAGGAAGGAAAAGTTGAAATGAGGATCGAATGATGGGGATTCGGACGCCCTTTTATAGACCATGGTTCCCCCATTTGCCATATTGAGTAAGGGCGGTGTCTAGAAATAAGAAACGTCAACATCATGTATCAGGAACATAGTGATTTTGTGAGCAAGACGCGTCAGAATACGTTTCAAAGGTGTCTCGCGATTTCGAATTATGCAAGTTGGCGGTTTTTTCTGCAGAAAAACGCCTTGTCGTGCATAAATCCTATACTACTTACTGCCAATTTCTTCTTCTAGTCATCTCAAAGATAAAGTTCTAGCTTACTCAGTGGAGTGTCTGTTAAGTGAATTAGCACACAAATTTACGCATCGGGTATAGAGGAGAGGAGGGGTTTATCTTCGTCGTTTTGCTGTGTTTTGTTTTAATAGTTGTGGTTAATAGCGAAGTGTAGAACTTGCGCAGGTCCGCTATATGGGCTATAACGAGGCTTTGCTAAAAGGTCTAGTCCAAAAGTTCTATAAAAGAGTGGAATCATAAAGGAATGGCCAAGGGGTACATACAGAGTAATGTAATATCCCTGTATTGAACTGTGGAGTAGCGAGATAACGGGTACCATCACTGTACTAGAAAAAGTAACGTTCCGTGACAGGAGATAAAGCCGCTAAGCTGCTAAACCTCATTTCGAATCATGTAGTAATTTCTACACGAAATTGTACAACACACTACACATTACCGGTCAGTTACCAGTGTGTATCAGCTTTCAACAGAAACGTGATAGGAAAACCAATCCAAATGCGCATCTGTTCTCAGATTAGCTTTAGCAGAGTTGCATTTTGGGTTTCTTTTGGAGAGATTCGGTCCTTCTCCTACCGAAACTCAAAAGCCAATTCTATAGACCACCCGGAACTTCAGTACTCCATTCGGTTGATATCCTGATAGAGTTTGAATCTAGCCGCTGCTGGGTCAGATTGGATCAGCCACTTTACCCAAAAGAGAAGGACTTCTCAATCTAAACTTTAAGCTCGAGTCTCGGTGCATGATAAAATGAGTGATTGGGACCTTTGATCTGACTAAAGAGTCAGCGATAGGGCTTTTAGGGGTATGAAGATGTAGTTAACTGGGTGGACCCATGAGTTGTGACACATTTTGGGCTGTATATAGAGAACTAGTGGATAGTACTCAGAACAAAAAGATGGTTTGTATGTGACTTCCGACTAGGGAAGTGTTATGGTGAACAGGAAGACACTACTAAACACTGGAACTTAGTGCCAGACTTCTTTGGCACATTCTTGTGTTTCAAGACACATCCAGTTCCCACAGCCGGCTAAATATTTCTTCTATCAGTTCGGGCATCAATCCTGTTTCTAGAAGAGTTTCACTGTAAAAGTTGACACATTTTTCTTGCGCTGAGATCATCTCCAAAAAAATTTAAACCACCCACTACAGCTAAAGAGAAGAACTCTACAGTTAAACTAGTGAAAAACATGCGTTACCGCACAACCTAAACACTTGCAAAAACTCAACTATAATCATCATGTTCATCAATGTCAATTTAAGCCTTCTTGACCAGCTCCAATTGTAGCAAAGCATCAATGGCACCTTCTTGACCAGACTCAGACTTGATCTTACCGTTCTCAACAGTCAAGATAGAAGTACCAGAGAAGTACATCTTCTTACCAGAGTTCTCTGGTAGGACACCACCGAATGGAGACTTGGTGAACTCCTTACCAGTGTGGGTACCACCACCGATCCAGGTGGCAACGATCTTGTTACCCTCTTGGATTAGGTCAGAGGTGGCCCAGAAGTTAAGGTCTGGGAAAGACTCTCTGAAGTCCGTCAACATGTCAATAACAGCCTCTGGACCCTTGAATTCACCGTGCATTGGGTAGAAGAAGACAATGTCCTCAGCAGCGTTTTGGCGAATGAATTCTGGGTCGTAGTTCTTACCCCAGACGTGGTCAAACCATTGAGCGACGAGTTCCTTTTCAGCAGACATTATGTTTTCTTGATAATATGTGTGTGATGAGAGATTGATTAATTTGAAGGGACTTGGAGAGAAATTGTCACCCTTTATATAGTTTTGAGCAATAAAAGGCCATTGCTAACCGTTCCGAGAGATGAAGGGTCTGATTGGCAGAACACGGCTTGCTCTCCGCATGGAATTTCCAGGTCCTTCTCAAATGCCAGCTATAATTTTTGAGGTATACGGGATTCTGACACCTGCATAAACCGAAGATTAAAGTCGGGCTTAAAGAATAAGCTTGGTTCCCTGATGAGCTTTGACAGGTTATATTTCAAGCCAGAATATGTAGACTCTGTCAAGGACCCTGACGAGCTTCCTCGCCCGAGAGAGCCACTATCAATCCTTATCTAGGAGACCAAAGTCTCAACCTCCTATCTCTGGACCTGGTGAAAATAGGGCTTCTATGGGGGAAATGCACTGTTGGAACTACCGAATCGGGAAATTCAAAGACCGCTAGTATTTTTGTGATGAGCTATGTGATGAGTACTAGTGTTCCACAGACCCCTATACAACTGGCCACGAGCCGAGGCTATAGCGTCATGTTTCTAATTAAAGGATAGTATTGTAAGGCAATTGAGTAGCACCGGACTCTGGGTGCTAATTGATTTCTAATAGACCCAACACTAGAAGCAGAACCTGAGCTCTGACAAGGATCGAAATTTTGAAAGGAAGAATCGGTTATTGGAGACTCGACTGATACAATGTTCAGCTTCTGATGACCTGATTCTGTTGTGCATTTGAAGTCAGATTTTACTGTGTCTATCGTATGACACATATTTACAATTACACGTCAAACTAAGGACCGATAATCTATTCAATTTGTAGTATTGTATAGAATGTTCATTGATGTGGTACTTATTGGGGTCAATTTTGTGTCAATATTATGCGTAATTGACGATCTATCAAGAATTATGAGCCTTCAAGTCCCACTTAAACCATATCATTAAGTAAAGGTTATATAGTCGTAGAACAATTATGCTTCTAATAACTATAGTAGTAAAACCCTAGGATTCAGAGAACTGATCACGTTAATTCTAACGACGTCAATTGAACCAAATACATGCTCTTGTTGCTGCACAGGCGGTGCACAGGAGTTGAAATCATGAGGTTTTCTAGAAACTAATCAAAGACATCTGAGATTTAAACTCAAAATGCTGTAGACCCCATTTCGGAACATCCGACGGCTACTCGAAACAGCACCGTAGAGCACAAGAGAGTATCACAGGGGTGAGGTACAACATCGATAGTTCCTCTAAATGTTAAAGAAGTATTTTATTGTGGTTATTCAGTGTTTAATTTCTCCTGTAAAATAGCGTGTGGTGGTGATACGACTCAATTCATGACAAACATGAGCGACGTCATTACATAAACTAAAGGAGAAGGAGTATGAGAGACAGCGAGAAGATACATACTTCAAAGTGAGTAACTTAAAATACAATTCATAACTATTCATAAACTAAACATCGATCGGGATCAACCAGATTTCTGAACAAGACCCATTTGCAACAGTGCATCAACAGCTCCTTCTTGTCCATGTTCAGACTTGATCTTCCCATTCTCCACAGTCAAAATCGAAGTACCAGTGAAACGGATCTTCTTTCCCGACTTCTCAGGCAGTTTTCCACCAAAAGGGGACTTGGTAAACTCTTTACCAGTATGAGTTCCACCACCATCCCAGGTTGCAACGACTTTATTTCCCTCCTCAATTAAATCAGAAGTAGCCCAGAAGTTCAAGTCTGGAAATGACTCTCTGAAATCAGTAAGCATCTCAATAACAGCTTCGGGACCCTTGAATTCGCCATGCATTGGATAATAAAAGACAATATCATCAGCTGCATGTTTGCGAATGAAGTCTGGGTCGTAGTTCTTACCCCAAACGTGGTCAAACCATTCTCCCACAAGCTCTTTGTTTGAAACCATTGTGATGTTTTCGTGTTTGCTCTGGGAGCAGACGTTCCAGAAAGCCTCATGAATTGTGCTTCCCTTTTATAGTTAGAACCTCTTATAAATTTAGCAAACAAACTAGTTTAGTGGTTAACACAAGAAAGTGACCAGATATCCCCTTAAGTGCTTCCGTAATCAGACATTAGAAGCTCCAGAAGTCGCCTTTTTGTTATTTATAGCTTCTCTTGGTTTCACTGGCTTCTTTGGATGTGTCTTTCTCCACTCTTTGTACTTCTCTTTCTCACAGGCACCACACGGTCTGTATCCCGCTGCAATGGCCGTAGCCTCATCCAGAAAGAAGACTCTTTGCTTGACATAATGACCTCTAGCAATAGCCCGCAATGCCGATGGGCAATCGAACTTGCCGTAAAGTTTGTTTCCTTTATGTCCTCCAACTGTACCTGGAACATCACTCAAATACATCTTGCTGTCAGGCCCGATCAGCTTCCACTTCTTCTTTACTCCCTGAGTCGAAACAGCCTTAGTGGATAGAGAAGACGTCTCTTTGGTTGCAGCTTCTCCCATAATGCGTACTGTTGTGGAAAATCTTCTGAGCATGTGTAGTATAACCACAGATGAGATATATTTGACAGACAAAATTTTTTCATCAACTCTCTTTTGTGCCCGTTCTACGGCCATATGACCCTATTTCCTGGCTCTAAGTGTTATGTGGAGTCTTTACAAGAGACGTTTTTGAATCGGTTCAACTACAAAATAAGGTATTGCAGATTCAGTTTCAACATGAATAATGGCCTCTTAAGACTTACTAAAAAAGTACATAAAGAACATTATAAAAACTCAAAAACCCCCTGGCTTCGTTACTAGAGCTAGAGGCGAGGGACAAATCAAGGGCACCGGTGTAGCCTGCGTAGTCATAGAACGTTGTGGCGTCCTTACCAGATCCAAAGGGACTCTGATTGATCTATCAGTGGGCAGTGTCAAGCCAGGTCCGGTCCTTCCACTGTGTCAGTGAGTTGAAATCAAGATCAAACAAGCCTTAAACCTTTGCTTCAATATCCAGAAGTGCACGCTTACGCTCAACACCCCAACGGTATCCAGAAAGAGAGCCATCACTCTTCAGCACACGATGACATGGGATCACAACGGCAAGGACATTAGCAGCACAAGCGCCTGCAACGGCACGGAAGGCAGTTGGTGATCCTATCTTAGTGGCTACCTCCGTATAGCTTGCAGTCTTCCCCACTGGAATCTCTGTCAAAGCCTTCCAGACCTTCTGTTGGAATTCCGTTCCCTTAATGTCCAATGGTAGGTCAAACTTCTGCTTAGGGGACTCAACAAAACTAGCAACCTCAGACACAGCAGTATTGAGTTTTTCATCGTCGGTCACAAGTGTAGCACTTGGATACTTCTCTTGAAGCTCTTTAGATAGCTGCTTAGGATCGCTTCCCAGCCATATAGCACAGATTCCCTTCTGGCTTTGGGCGACAAGGAGGTCGCCTAGTGAGCACTTTCCAATAGTGAAACGAATAGCAGCAGACATATTTGAACTTCGGGTGATTCCTTTGTGGCCTGATCTAGTGTGAATGTGAGTATGATGAGCTCAGTGGCAAATTTGATCCATTCAGATTCCCGAGTACTTATATATGGCCATTGGCCAGTACTGACTACTGACGCGTAACCAAAACGCGAACACGACGCCATATGCAGAGCCATGCAAGTTCTAACACCGCTAACAAACGGGTTCTTCCATAGACCGAGATTCTGTTAAAAAGAAACGATTCTTTTGTGTCAAACTTGAGAGTCACAACACAAGATGGAGCATGACTCAATGATCTATGATGTCCATTCTCCGCGAGACCGTAGAGCGTAGACTGTTACTTATGAGTCATGAAATGGTGCCGTGTTCATGTTGAAGAAGCTTTCAGAATAAACGGGACAACTCCCTTTCTGTTATTGATCGGTATCACCAGTGCTGGGACATAAGAACTCTTGGGAATGAATTGAAAATGACATCATCCTAAAGCCTTTACCGAATAGACACAACTAGACACTTTCTCTTAAAGTTGAGTCTTGAATGAAGAAGCTCTTCGTTATAGTCCATAAAACGGTAAGCGCACACTTCGGTACGGCCACACACTGAAATTGTTCTTCGGACGAGCCAGTCATAATTCACTTCTCTCTGAGTGCGTAAGCAGCCACTAACCACCTTGCAGCTGCCTTCCATCTGGACCATAAATGCTTCGAACCAGCGTATTACTCAAAACAAAGGGTAGAATCCCGAGATCTCTACTCTCGCGGAGTCTGAGCTCGAAGACCAGACTCCTGAACAGACTTCAAGAGGAACCAATACAACAGCATCATGAACCAGTACATGAATTGAAATACCAGAAGAAGTCCGTACCAAAGGAGAAACTTGTCGGTGTGAGCATAAACTATGACAATGAGCTCATACGGAAGATCTTTGACGATGATACTTTCTGGCAGAACTTCAACAAATCACAACAGAAATCTGGAATTCTATCCAAGTTGACTAAGGAAACAGGTCTTTTCAAGAACTCTTACCTGACTTCACCATCAGGCTTCAGAGACTTCAGCAAGGATTCACTTATTAGAGCACAGGGTATTGTCAACGAGATGATTAGTGATCAGAGCGAAAGAGCACTCAGAAACTACATTTCAAACTTGGATAGACTCAGTGATGTCTTGTGCCGTGTTATAGATCTTGCTGAATTCATACGTGTCGCCCACCCTTCGAAGGCATTCGTTGCAGCTGCCCAGGAAAGCCATGAAGAGATGTTTGAGTTCATGAATGTTCTGAACACCAATGTCGAACTTTATGAGATCCTTAAGAAAGTGCTTCAATCCGAGACCATCACATCACAGTTATCAGAGGAGGAATTACAAGTGGGACAAATACTCCTTGCTGATTTTGAGAAGTCTGGTATAAATATGGACCCTGAAACAAGAAAGGATTTCATTGAATTCTCACAACAGATTGCTGTTTACGGTCAACACTTCAATAACGGGCTTGGAGAGACTAGGGCTGATTATGTTTCAATCCCGGCCGAGGAACTAAAGGACCTTGACAAACAGATCTTGAACCAGCTAAGTATGGATATAACAAGAAGCAATTATAAGGTTCCAACTGGTGGATACTTGCCACATGCAGTTCTCAGAAGTTCGAAGAGTGAAGCTGTCAGAAAGAAAGTTTGGATTGAACTTCACAGTACGAGTGATCAGCAAGTACAACTGCTTGAGACCATGTTGAAATATAGAGGTATTCTTGCGCATGTTCTAGGGAAGTCGAGTTATGCGGAGTACATCTTGGACGAGAAGATGGCGAAGAAACCTGAGTACGTTATGAACTTCCTATCCAAGTTGGCCACAGAGACGAAGGTTCATGCCGTTGCGGAGATGAGAGTTCTGGCTGATTTGAAACAGAAAGAGCTGAAACAACAAGGAAGAAAGCTCAGTGATGACGAAGTTGTTGAGTTCTTGAAACCTTGGGATAGAGACTATTACTCCAATATTTATGCCACCACTAGAAGATCATCCAACCGTGAACAAATCAGCTCCTTCTTTTCATTGGGGATTGTCATGCAGGGACTATCAAACCTCTTTAACACGATATATGGAATTCAGCTGATCCCATCTCAAGTTAAATCTGGGGAGACGTGGAACGATGATGTCAGACGCCTAGACGTTGTCAGTGAGACTGAGGGTTTGATTGGTGTTGTCTACTGCGATTTGTTCCAAAGACCTGGCAAAACAGCCAACCCTGCACATTTCACGGTCTGTTGTTCCAGAAAGATTTACCATGACGAGACTGATGAAGAACTGAGACTGATTCAGATTGGGGAATCTAAACTAACTAAGGAGAAATTCCAATTGCCTGTGATTTCTCTAGTCTGCAACTTTGATAAGTACAAGAATATCGGTAAGTGTCTGTTGTCGTTGAATGACGTGGAGACTATTTTCCACGAGATGGGCCACGCCATGCACTCGATGCTTGGAAGAACCTCACTTCACAACATCAGTGGAACCAGATGCGCAACTGACTTTGTTGAATTGCCTAGTGTTCTGATGGAACATTTTGCCAAAGACGCCAGGGTCCTACAGACATTTGCAAGACATTATTTGACAGAGGAACCAATACCTCCACAGTTACTCGAGTCATTTCAAAGAGAACAAGACTTTTTGAAGAATACTGAATCCTATTCACAGATCAAGATGGCGCTATTAGACCAACTATTACATTCTGATGTTGTTCTAACGAACAAATTTGACTCTACTACGTTATATCACGGATTGGAGCATAAACTGAAGGTCCTCGCTGATGTTGAATCGAACTGGCAGGGGAAATTCGGCCATCTGTTTGGATACGGTGCCTCTTATTACTCATATCTGCTCGACAGGGCCATCGCATCAAAGGTTTGGGAACACCTCTTTGCAGAGAACCCACTTGACAGAGCCAATGGAGAGAAGTTCAAGAATGCCGTGCTGAAATGGGGAGGCTCTAGAAACCCATGGCTCTGTGTCTCTGAAGCCCTAGATCAACCACTTATTGCTAAAGGAGATTCTAAAGCCATGGAACTGATTGGCGAGACAGAGCTCTGAAGAAAACCCAACCACTTATTTATTACGCATTTACACACTACGCATACGAATAAAACGTAACTTAAACTCACTTTTATAACTGTGGAGTAGTCATAATTTAAGATTTGGGCATCGACTCGATAATTTAGTGCCCATTGTTGCTCTCTGATCGTCAACGGAATAAAAAACGAAGACGTAGCCGATCCGATCATCCCCATAATTTAATCTCATTGTCCATATTCAATCCACTGGGAATTGAACAAATTAACAAACAAATTTGACACAAAGAAATGAGCGACACAGTGCTACAGTTCACTCCCGTCAGCGATATACCACAGAAGGTCGACAGGGTCAGAAAGGCCTTTGTTAAGGGAAAATTGCAATCCTTTGAATATCGCAGGGACCAACTAAGAAAGCTTTACTTTGCTATCAAAGACCATGAAGATGATCTGAAACATGCAATCAAGGTCGACTTGAATAAGAATGAGGCAGAGTTTGAACTACAAGAATTGACCCTACTCAAGGCGGACCTGTTGCAGTTCATTAACAACTTGGAGTCTTATGCTAGCCCAAAGTCCCCAGATGGTGTCAATTTACTATTCAAGTTCACATCCCCAAAGATCCTCAAGATGCCACTGGGTGTCGTTCTAGTGATTGGTGCATTCAATTTCCCATTAGTTCTATCACTCCAACCAGTCGTCGCTGCCATTGCTGCTGGAAATACTGTTGTCCTTAAGCAGTCTGAACTGGTTCCTCACTTTGCAGACACCCTGACAGAGATTCTTACAAACGCATTGGATCCAGACATTTTCCAAGCGGTCAATGGAGGAGTCGAAGAAACCACTGCCTTGTTGGAAGAGAAGTTCGATAAGATAATCTACACGGGAAGTGGCGTTGTTGGCAAGATTGTTGCAAAGAAGGCAAGCGAGACCCTGACTCCCGTCATCCTGGAACTAGGAGGAAAGTCCCCGGTTTTCATCACTAAGAACTGCTCTAACTTAGACCTCGCTGCGAAGAGAATATCACTTGCTAAGAATTCGAATGCTGGTCAAATTTGTATTGCTACTGACTACATTTTGTGTCATGAGTCCAAGTATGAAGCCTTCACTGAAGCCATAATCAAACAGACGGAAAAGCTTTACGGGAAACCAGAGAATGGAAAGAAGTACGGAAAGATTGTCCATAATCGTGCATTCAAGAGACTAAGCTCACTATTGGAACGTACTCAGGGAGATATCGTGTATCAGAATGGGGAAGCCAATGAATCCGCAAGATTCTTCCCTTCAACCATTGTCAAGAATGTGTCATTCACAGATCCTCTTATGGAGGATGAAATCTTTGGTCCAATTCTTCCAATAATCAAATATTCAGACCTCGATTCTGCCATTTCACAAGTTGTCACTCATCACGACACCCCATTGGCACTATACATCTTCACCAATGACAAGAAGGAAGAAAACCATATCATTGCTAATATTCGCTCTGGTGCCGTCTTGGCCAACGACTGCTTTATCCATGCCGGTGTATCAGCACTGCCATTCGGAGGAGTTGGAAACTCAGGGTATGGGAACTATCACGGTGTTCATGGCTTCAATGCGTTCAGTCATGACAGAGCATACTTGAACAACCCATCATGGACTGAAGCTTTTTTCGAAGCAAGTTTCCCTCCAATCAGTGACCTCGACTTGAAGATTACAAGATTCTTCCTGATACCAAGTGAGAACATCAACAGAACGGGACCTGTTATCAAGACCAATTACTTGTTCCCTTCACTTGTTCTAGGTGTTGGTCTTGTTGGATCATACTTGGGATTCAGTGGTTCCCGTGATAGTGGCCGAGTCTGATGTCCTCTCCGTTTTGACCTCTGTGTCATCATTTATGAGCTTGTTTAACGTATGTAATTGATCATTTAGCTTTTCATCACCTGCCCATGTAGCCTTCTTGTTGATATTGATTGGAAGGATAGTGATGCCGTTGGAATCAGTCTTTCCGATTCTATCATCTAATGTTTTGATCTCTCTCTTGAGGTTAACTGAAGCCCACTCAAGGTCTGCAAAGAAGCTTTTCACATCCTTTGAGAACTCCTCTTTAGTTTTCTCAAGCTCGGTAGCATCTGCAGCATTCTTCTTGAGATTGGCTAGATTCGTCAAACTGGAAGAGGAATGATTGAGTATGGAGACCAGTTTCTGTTCTATAGTTAATACCTATCAATTGTGCACATAACAATGCCAATAACATACTGAATCAATCTCGTGTAACTTCTCAAGGCGTTCCTGTACGAATGGATGCTGCTCTCTCTTACTCATTGTCTCTGATTTACCGAGTTTTGGCACCTTTCCTATTGTTTACGTCTCCATACCTGTATAAAATGTAAACACAGAGACAGAAGTAGGGTAATCTCTAATAATGCTGATGTTCGGGTGTAAAACCATTTTAGAAAAACAGTCACTTTTCGGGTCTCATAACTACTAAAGCGACATAGTTAAGTTAAGTATATAACAGCACTAACAAAAATTAACGGTTTGGCCACGAAATTCGCGCATGTTTCGCTTTTTTAGTGGCCCGTCCAGAAAATGGCACTTTTGCCCATTGAAAACTGGCAGAATAGCGTCAAGTAAAAAACTGAAAAATTTGGCTTTCATCTCGACAAATTGAAAGAGAGACTCCTCAGCCATTACAGATATCCACAATGTCCGGTAAAGAAGTTCTTGTTCTAAGAGGTACCCTTGAGGGCCACAACGGTTGGGTCACTTCCCTTGCCACCTCCGCTGCTAAGCCAGACTTGCTATTGTCCGCTTCCCGTGACAAGACCTTGATCACCTGGCAATTGACCCGTGATGACCAACAATACGGTATTCCAAAGAAGTCCCTTGTCGGTCACTCACACATTGTCCAAGACGCTGTCATCTCCCAAGATGGTTCCTGTGCTCTTTCCGCTTCCTGGGATAAGACCCTGAAGTTGTGGAACTTGGAGACTGGTGAGGCCACCCAGACCTTCGCCGACCACACTGGTGATGTCTTGTCCGTTACCATCTCTAACGACTCCAGACAGATTGTCTCTTCTTCCAGAGACAAGTCCATCAAGATCTGGAACACCAGAGGTGACTGTATGGCCACCTTGAAGGGTCACTCCGACTGGGTCTCTGCTGTCAGATTCTCTCCAGCTGCTGAGCCAACCATCATCTCTGCTGGTTGGGATAAGCTAGTCAAGGTAAGTTTAATTAAAAGAATTGAGGGTCATGTATTGAAATTCAGTGCTGGTTTGTTGTTCCTAAATGATGCAATACGATATTTGCTACTTCGGACGAGGCTTAGCTTCGAATGAGACATATAAATCACCAAGATCTCTGATACAAAGAAACAACAAACCGAAATTATAAAGCACTGGTTATTCTTCAATCCATGATTTCCCTCTCTCATTGAGTCAATTCAAAATACTAACATTATATTTCTAGTCCTGGGACTTGTCTACCTACCAATTGTCTGCTGACTACGTTGGTCACACTGGTTACGTTTCCACCATCACCATCTCCCCAGATGGAACCCTTGTTGCCTCTGCTGGTAAGGACGGTTCTATCATCTTGTGGAACTTGAACAAGCAAACCACTCTATACACTCTTCCAGCTGGTGACGAGGTCCACTCTTTGGTCTTCTCTCCAAACAGATACTGGTTGACTGCTGCCACTTCCTCTTCTATCAAGATCTTCAACTTGCAAGAGAGAGTGCTTGTTGACGAGTTGAAGCCAGAGTTCGCTACCTCTGGTAAGGCTAAGGACCCAGAGGCTATCTCCCTTGCTTGGTCCGCTGACGGTCAAAACTTGTTCGCTGGTTACACCGACTCTGTCATCAGAGTCTGGCAAGTCATGACCACTAACTAAGTGTCTGCTTGTTAGTGTATAGTTTTGATTCGTATGTACAAAAGTTAAGACTGATGTAGTGTGTTTCTAGATCTCTAGTCTAGTGAAAATGATAGTACACAGGGTCCACCTGAGAATACTGGATTGAAGGGCAAAGCTCACTGAGATCAAACAACTCTCTGTACAGACTTCTACAGACTTCTACAACTGAAGGTAATTAACGTAAGCGAATGACATTATTTTAAGACCCATGAACCTAACCAAAAGAATACAACATAAACCGAATCAAGATGACAAGAAGGTGACAGTCCCATCGATAGAACATGTCACATACCAGCGAGTAATAGTAATAAAACTCTGTATCAAGTAACTGGTATCAAGAAAGAAGTAAAAACGTGAGCGAATGACCGTGAATGGCAAAGAACTAATTGCTCTTTAACCACAAACCAAAATAAACCAAAAACAAAAGACATCGTAACAAACATGGAAACGAGCCACAAAAGGGGGCCCTCTCTAACGTAACGTAATGGGTGCAACAAAATAGGAGATGAATAATCGTAGTAGAAACAAGTTGATGCAAAAAAGTAGTATGTGGGCTAATTAATCAGCGGTTGAAATCACTGCTGATGAACCCGCAGGAAAAAGCGATTGCCGCTGCCTTCCCCCGTCTATTGTCTGACTGGGGAGCTGAGCATCTGCTGATTGTAGGAGTCGTCGTCCTGTGTGTAGGCGAATAGGTGCTGCTTTGCCTCACCGGAGACGGTGGCGACGATCTCATCGTTGACTAGCACGTAGCCGTCCTGTCCGTTATCTGGGAAGACGGTGGAGTGCTCTTTGTTAAGAGGCGAGCTGATAAAGTCTTCGTAACCCTCGGTGGTGGTGAGTTCGATTGGGACGTGGGTGTTGATTCTGAGAGCGGACATTATTGAGATCTAATTGATAGTAGTTGACGATAGTTAAAGAAATAGAAAGAGAGAAAAGTTTGCGATGATTCACTTTTATATATGTCCAGGCTGATCAGTCAGCGGTTGTGTGTGTGTGCCTGCCGATAAGATCATCTTTTTTGTGTGATGTGTCGGCTGTCGTGGCCGGACCGATGACCTAAATTGCGTGCGTCTGCGATTTTTCTCGAAGGATTTTTGCCGGCGATAAGCAGCGGTCACATTAACTACTCACTAATTCGGTGTGTGGAAGGAGAGGGAACGAGAGGTATTGGATGGAGATGCCAGTGGAGATACCTCCTTCAAAAGAGAATAGATCAATTGACTTCACCGCACCCATAAACAAACACTTTCCAGATCTTTCTGGGTTAATTGTACCGATTGCTCGGCCCCTTTTAGCACCCCATACAGCTACGCCGATCCACAATAGGTGAAACGACATTTAAACAGTCACAGTTAAAGTACTTGAAACTAAGGCCAGAACTCCCCCTCTCCCTCTCCCCTGTACGACAACCAACACCCAACACTTTCTCTAAAATGCATTATATTCGTATCAGCTATAACCCCCCTATATACACACACATACACGATTACTTATGCTTAACGAGCTGGATATCCAATTCAATATCAGGTTGGTGCTCTGCGTTCTCAAGAAGTTTCTTGATTCTGTCAGATTCACCCTCCACAGCTTCGTTACCTCTCTCATCAACCTCCTTCTGAAGCATCTCCAATTCTCTCTCTGCTTCAACAACCAAATCAGTGTACCCTGAACCCTTAGCCCTCAGTCTTGCTTCTCTCAACAAGGACTTCGCAGCATCCAATTGACCCAAATGTAACTTAATAACCCCAAGCCCATAAGTTGAAAGTGCAATTGACTCTTCCACATTCTCATCACGGCGTAAATTGGCAGGGAGTTTCTTTCCAAAGGCGAGGACAGCATCATAACAACGAGTAGACAGATCAATACACTTCTCCTTTGCAAGTTTGTTTTCCTCAACTATGGCATCCTCCTGTTTTGTCTTTATGGCACTGATCTCCCTCGTTTCGTACTCTTCAGCCTGGAGATATAAGATCGATCCTAAGTTCGTCTGTGACATTAATATCTCACCCGGATTGCAATCTGCGTTCAGCATCCATGAGGTTGTCGCGATCTTCGCACGGATTCCTGAGGCTAGATCACCAGTAGAGAGACAGATAGCAACGTATAGATCCCTAGCATTGAACAACACATCACGGAAAGGTAGCCATGGTGTCTTATCTTTATGAATGGATTCCGCATCAAATGTCATAGAAGATCCAGTAACCGCTCCTGTTCCATGTCCCCCGTTCTTGATCAGTTCAAAGTTCTCCTGGTCAATCAATGCCTTAGCCGATTGACTCCGTCTTGAGACTTCCTCTTGCGCAACAATGAAATGTGTCATGAGTACCATTTTTGAAGCATTAGCATTCGACTGATTGAGCTCAACCATCTTAATCACAACACGAAGATCCTTCTGTATTAAATGTCCTCTAACAAGACTGTCAGTGACTTTACCAGGTGTTGTCAGTTGGTCAAGATACATTGAAGCAATCTCTGAGTAAATCATCAATGCGTCCTGATTCATGTGTAATCTCTCATACATCTCTCCAACTTTCAGCTGGATCCCAGTATACTCATCACTCGCAGGATCTAGCTCTTCCGAGTCAGCTTGTTTCAGTGCCTCAAGATAATACTTCAATGCTGTTTGATAGTCAGGGCCATTCTTGTCTATTTCAGCATGTAATGCCTTTCTCAGTATCTTTGCCACTGAGGATGTGAATGTGTGATGTGGCCAATAGATCCACCATGAAACAAAACCAGCAGCAGAAAGAATTCCTAGTGTGAGCAGCAATTTGGGGAGAATACTTCTGCGTGGCTGTTGATACCCATAGTACTGGCGTCCTTGACGTCTTAGGCTCGGAACAGTGGAGAAATGTGCTCTAGAAGACAGAGTTTTCACAGACTGACCATCCAGTGGAGTAATACGTAGAATGGCAGTCCTTATGGGCACTCTAGCAAGTCTTTGAAGCATCATAGCTGGTCAGAAACTTAACTGTCCCTGATCAAATTGTGATTGGCCGTTGCCTATTAATTTAACGGGTAATTTGTTGCCATCTTAACTCTTACGTCAGCCATACTGAACAATGGCATCTGACTAGACATAAACAGGTTTCTTTGCTGTTGCTGGTTTCTATCGTCTATGAAGTATCAATTGACAAGTCACGATGTGTGGTAGATATGCTATGTCATTGGTATGTTACACTGATGCGTTGGTTAGCCGAATGGACTAGCACTAATTCTTTTGAAGCACGCCTCTGAGCTGCAAGAGCGCATTCAGCAGGACAATATCCCAATAACCAACACTAAGAACGCTGAGAGCTACAGTCCTTCCTTCAATGTCCCTCCCACAAGAACTGAGCCTATTTATTTCTTCGCCGTTGATGGTGAATACTCAGCTGAGAAGACGCCAACCGTTCCAACATTGCAGTTCATGTCATGGGGACTCATCCCAGTATGGATAAAGTCAAAGGCGGAGGTCAAGAAGACTTCATACACTACTTTCAACGCGAGAGCAGAGTCTGTGATTAGTGGGAACAGACTGTGGAAAACAGTGAGGGACAAGCACAGATGTGTTGTGCCCATTGAAGGGTACTACGAATGGGAGAACAGAAAGGACCCAAAGACAGGGAAAGTGACCAAGCATCCATACTATATCACCAGAAAAGACGGGAAGCTGATATACTTGACTGGGATGTACAGTCGGGCATTATTTGAGGAGGGTGACAAGAAGAAGGAGGAGGTCTTCAGTTTCACGATCATTACTGGGCCTTGTAAGAATGAAATGAAGTTCCTACATGAAAGAATACCCGTCTTCATTGAGCCAGGTTCAAAGGACTGGGACCTCTGGTTAAGCAGCCACGAATGGAACGATGATGTTGCGAATGTCTTGAAAGGTGCCTCTGAGCAGAACGGGATCTTACAATGGCATGAAGTCTCAAAGGATGTGGGCAAGACATCAAGCGAAGGAGAATACTTGGTCCAACCTCTAAAGAAAGAGAAGAGCGGGGGTGGAATTGATAGGTTCTTCAAGACTACCAAAGGCGATGGAAAGGAGATCAAGAAGAATGATGCTGAGATCAAAACTGAAAGCGATGAGATAATAAAGAAACAGGAGAAAGATGTAAAAGAAGAAGAGGATTCGAAGGAGACGAAACACGGGAAAAAGAGATCTATAAGTGATACGAAACAGGAATCAAAGAACCACCATCTAGACAAAAAGCCAAAGAGGGAAGAAACTCAAGAATCTATCAGTCAAAGGATACATCATCAGACTCATAACAAGACTTAATGTACTTAAACATTCTGTTCATTATGCAGCTTCAACACCTCACCAACGAGATACAGACTTCCACAGACGACGATATTCCGATCATCTTTCACCATGTCAAACACCTTTGTGAGATCATTTTCAACGGACATATTCTGTGTGTATTTGTCTGCAACAAACTTGATATCTTGTGGATCATTCGCCTTTATCCATGGCATACCATCAACATTCCCAAACGTCGTCAGTATGATCTTATCCTGTGATGTGATATTAAACTCCTTGAGAACTTCATTTATGTCCTTCCCTTTAGTTAATGCGATTATGAATGTCTTTGCCGCATCACCGTAAGTCTCCTGTATGTACTTTCGAAGTTCCTTAGCTGCCTGTGAATTATGTGCACCATCCAGCAGTATTGGTAATGGTTCTGCAGTTTTAGAATATCTCAGATGCAGGGATTGTAGACGACCAGGCCATTTGGTTGACCTTATACCTTTGAGGATGTTTTGGAAGGTAAAGTCAGTTCTTTCAGGGTATGATGCAGTCAGAATTGGGAAGAGAAGTTCCATGATTTTCAATGCAACACTGAGATTATAGATTTGGTAGGAACCTTGTAGTGGGGATTCCTGTTGTTCAATTGGTCCCCATACTGTTTCTATTATACTGGACTCTGGACTAACTTCAGTGTTTGACACGTTCTCTTCACTGGCCTTTTCGCTCACAACCTTCAGTACCTCTTCATCGTTAGTCCCATCGACAACATTCGGTGCGGGGCTCTTGATGATCCCAGCCTTTTGTGCACCAATCTGAGCCAGAGTATCACCAAGGAAACTCTCATGGTCTTTACCGATCTTAGTTATGGCTGTAGCTATCACACCTTTCTTCAAGATTGTCTTCGAGTTTGCGTCAATTTCAGCAGCTTCAACAACATTCGTAGCATCCAGTGCCCCACCCAGACCGACTTCGAGGACTGCGATGTCTACTTTCTCCAGTTCGAATATCTTGAAAGCGACAATAGTGAGCATCTCGAACTCAGTACATCCGACGTCGTACTTCTTATTAAGTGTGATGACATCCTGTTCCACTTTCTCAAACAGCTCGAGCTTCACAGGATTGTCGTTCAATGAGATACAGTCGTGACGGTAGATCAGGTGCGGAGATGTGAACTTTCCAACCTTTAGCGTAGTGGTAGCCATGAGCGTGGAGGCCAGATAGGCACACACTGAACCCTTTCCGTTCGTTCCAGCGACATGGAGATAGTTCTGTGCTAAATGAGGACTCCCGAGCCTTCCCAAGAGAGACACAACACGTCCGAGTCCGAGATCAATTGGCATTCCTCCTGCTCTTAACTATGGCCACTTTGCGTATAGTCAGCGTATATCAACACTTCGACCGAGACAAAAAAACCAAAACCAAAACAAAAGATCGAAGCTGCTTTTAACACGAAACACACCGCCAGAGCAGCAACAACAACAGCCGGAGAATTGCCCGCCATGTCGCTCGAGAAAAGGCTCAAGAAGATGTTCCAGGCCCCGCGCAAGGGTGAGACCTACGAGCTCAGGGCCGGGCTCGTCTCGCAGTACGCCAACGAGCGTAAAGACACCATCAAGCAGGTCATAGCCGCCATGACGGTCGGCAAGGACGTCTCCTCGCTCTTCCCTGACGTCCTCAAGAACATCGCCACCCACGACCTCAAACAGAAGAAGCTCGTGTATCTGTACCTGATGAACTACGCAAAGACACACCCTGAATTGGTCATTCTCGCTGTGAATACCTTCGTTAAGGACACGGAAGACCCAAACCCACTAGTCAGGGCATTGGCCATCAGAACCATGGGATGTATCCGTGTTGACAAGATGATTGACTACATGGAGATCCCACTGAACAGAACCCTGAACGATGAAAACCCGTATGTTCGTAAAACAGCTGCGATCTGTGTTGCGAAGTTGTTCGAATTGAACAAGGAAATTTGCATTGAGAATGATTTCATCACCAAGTTACAAAAGCTAGTGGAGGATTCAAACCCAATGGTTGTGGCCAATGCTATCTCAGCACTTGCCGAGATCCACGACGCAGACCCAACTTTGGAAGTGTTGACAATCACTGCCCCACTGCTCAAGAAGTTCCTTATCGCATTGAACGAATGTGCCGAATGGGGGAGAGTTACAATCCTAACAGCCCTGGCAGACTATATTGCTGTTGACTCCGATGAATCAAACCACATAATAGAAAGAGTTATTCCACAATTACAACACTCCAACCCATCTGTCGTCTTGTCATCCATCAAAGTCATTCTCGTCAACTTGGAGAAGATCTCATACACTACAGAGTACGACAACATCTTGAAGAAATTATCTGCTCCTCTTGTCTCACTTGTTTCAACACCACCAGAAGTCCAATATGTCACTTTGAGAAACATTAGAATCATCATTGAGAAATACCCAAAGATTCTTGCCAATTACTATAAGGTATTCTTCATCAAGTATAACGATCCGCTATATTTGAAGATAGAGAAGATTGAGATCATAGTGAGACTGGCCTCAGAGACTAATGGCTCACTGATATTGACGGAATTGAAGGAGTATGGATTTGAGTTTGAACCAGAGTTTGTTAAAAGAGCAGTCAAAGCCGTGGGACAAGTCGGTATTAGAATTCCAAAGTATCGTGAAAAGGCAATTGACTTCTTGATTGCCCTACTCAATGAGAGAGAGCTGTACAATGATGTTATCATCGCATTGAAGGACATCTTGAGAGCATACCCTGATTCGGCAAAGCTAATTGTCCCAACAATAATACAACACCAGGACAAACTTGATGATTTGGATGCGATTGCAAGTTTTGTTTGGGTTCTTGGTGAGTTTGATGTCAGCAACTATGGAGTTAAGTTGAGTGAGTTTGTTGATAACTTTTTGGAACTCGATACTTCTATTCAATCCGCACTGGTCTCATCCCTTGTCAAGATCAATGTTAAGACTGGTCAGTTCAAGGAACTCCTAGCAAAGATTTTCCACCATGTTGATCGTATTGAGAATGTTGAAATCAGGGACCAGATCTACATTTCCTGGAGAATTCTATCGCTGGACGACTCCTCTGAGTTGAGAAGATTGATCCTGACGAAGTTGAACAAGATAGAAACCACGATCCCATCGTTCGCACCAAGTTTGCTTAAGGAATTGATCAAGGAGATCTCCACTATCAACTCTGTTCTCTTCACAACTGGGAAATCGAAATCGCTCAAGAGTGCACAGATCACAAAGATCAAGGACATTCAATTGAACGTCCATAACGAGGAGAACCTGCTGGATTTCGATGCGGATGACACTGCAGAAGCCAGTACAGAGGCTAACAAATCGATCAATATCCTGGATGAGTTGAACGATCTCTTCTCCTCCACCACTCTTCAACCGGCAGCTACACAACAACCAGCTTCAGGGTCCAACACTAGTAGCCAGATGGATCTGTTCCTCAACAGTAATACATCTGGTGGTCACAACAATTCCAGTGGTGGAAACAATAGCAGTGCATCAAAGGATCTGCTTGATCTGTTCTAAATAGGCGAAAAGAGAATACATGACAATGGAAATACATACCTGTACCGTTACTACCGTATATAGTGACTAGCTCGATTAGTATTGACGCCGTTTCTCTTTTATCGGGGTATCAATTTCTGTTATGGCCACTCGGCGCCAAATCTACAGTTTTGGCTGGTCCAAAAAGCGAACGGCATCAAAAGAAACTTCCCAAGAATTTGACGGATTTTCTTCAGGAACGCAGGCAATTGAGCAAGAAAAAGAACAGGAAACTCGATTATATGATGAGTTTCAGAGTGGTACACATAGAGACCATATAGGGGAAATTGTAGTAATTCTAATGGTGGTTTTACCTCATAAATAGCCTTCATGAGCGGCGTTTTCCCTTCATAATTGGCCCTGTCAAGAAAACCCGACCCGGAAAAAAAATTGTCTTGACATTAAAAAATTAATCAAGATAAGTAAGTCTCTTTGAGGCAAAAATGATTCGTTCTTCTTCAATGCCACAAGATATTCCGCTTTGTTCCGTCTTTCGAACTCAAACTTGAGAATGAAGCGGCTCTAATTGGTGCAGAGTCGCCTTTCTGATACCGGTACCGGGCCTAAAACTACTCAGATTGATTGAAAGAGAGACGACAACATAGACTAATTCCACCATCCGAACCCCGAACTATTGGTACTTCCAGAAGAAAAGAAGGCTAGGCAGACCAGTAAACTCAAAGGGAATTAGCTGACTCCGACTGGCGCCTGGTATATATATCCCCTCACCGTTGAGAAAAGGCTTGGTTGGACTATACTGTATAATCAAACGTAAACAGTAAACTCTAGATACAGATAGACCCTGAGTTCAGCAATAGCAACTCCACTCAAAGGGTCCATGCTCTCTCTACTCGCCTCAAACTTACATATTGAGAGCTTAGCTGTCCGTCCAATGATTCGCCCTATCAACTTATCAAATATTACCACACAGCTTTGCTAATTCCCCGGACTGCAAGCAACTGCATCTTTACCCATGCGGGTTTCTTATCAGTGGAAGAACCCTCCAACAGCCTCACGACGCTGAAATCTCGACAAAGGGCGTTTATGCAGTGTAGACAGTCCTTACTTCTGATTAGGGAGTGATCAGACACTGGACAACACTGGCCATCTAGAGCTCACACCGTATATGGCCAAGTACGCCCGATTAGGGTCCTGCAGATCTTGCATAACGGTGTATAAATACCCTGGCACTCCCCAGTACTTCCCCATCCATGTTTATTTTCTCTTCCTGTCTTGTAGAAATCCAATACTACACTACTGCTACAAGCCATGTCTGACAAGGAGAAGTCAAAGTATGGCCTTGAGGGCACCTCCTCTCAGGAGTATGAGATCAATGACCTTGAGAAGTACCAACCAGGTGCAGTCCAGAACATCAACGAGGAAGATATTGTTGCAATCCAAGAAGGATACCGTCTGAAGCAGAACCTAAAGGCCCGTCATATTTCTATGATTGCCATTGGTGGTTCTCTAGGTACTGGTTTGCTTATTGGTTCCGGTTCGGCTCTGTCCACTTCTGGTCCTGCTCCTCTGTTCATTGGTTACTCTTTCATTGGTCTGATTGTTTACATGGTTATGTGTTGTTTGGGAACTCTTGCGACTTACATTCCACTGGCTGGTGGGTTCTCTGAGTACGCTTCTAGATACTGTGACCCAGCTTTGGGATTTGCTGTTGGATACTGTTATTTGTTCAAATATTTGATTGTGACGCCTAACCAAATTACTGCTGGTGCACTGGTCATTCAGTACTGGATTAGTCGAGACACTGTGAATCCCGGTGTATGGATCACGGTCTTCATAATTGTGATTCTGTTGATTAACATCTTTGGTGTCAAGATCTTTGGTGAGTTTGAGTTCTGGCTATCGTGTTTGAAAGTGCTCATTGTTGTTGGATTGATCATCTTGTTGTTCGTTATCATGCTTGGTGGTGGTCCAAACCACGACAGACTTGGATTCAGATACTGGAATGACCCAGGTGCTTTCAAGCCATACCATGGAATCGCCGACCACTCCGTTGGTAAGTTTGTCTCCTTCGTTAATGTTCTTGTTACTGCTGTCTTTGCCTACTCTGGTACTGAATTGGTTGGTATTACCGTTGCTGAAGCTGAGAACCCAAGAAGAAACGTCCCAAGAGCCATCAAGTTGACCTTCTACAGAATCCTGGTCTTCTACATCTGTTCTGTCTTCCTGTTGGGTATGTGTGTTCCATACAACGATCCACTGTTGATCAGTGCATCCAAGGCTTCCACCTCTGCCAATGCCTCTCCATTCGTCGTTGCCATCAAGAACGCTGGTATCGGAAAGCTTGACCATGTCATCAATGGCTGTATCCTGATCTTCATCTTCTCTGCTGCCAACTCTGATCTCTACATTGGTTCAAGAACCCTTTACGGTCTTGCTGTTAACGGAAATGCACCAAAGATCTTTGCCAGAACTAACAAGTATGGTATTCCATACTATGCCCTTGGTGTTTGTACCGCATTCTGTGCCTTGGCTTACATGTCTGTTTCCTCCAACTCCCAGACAGTTTTCGGATACTTTGTCAACTGTGTTTCCATCTTTGGTCTATTGACATGGATCTCTATCCTAATTACCTACATTTACTTCATGAGAGCCCTTGAAGCACAAAACGTCTCGAAGAAGTCATTGGCTTACTACGCTCCATTCCACCCATATGGACCATACATTGCTCTCGTTATGTGTATTCTTGTGGCCTTCATTAAGAACTTTACAGTTTTCATCAATGGTTTCGCCTACAAGACCTTCATCACTGGTTACATTGGTATTCCAGTTTACGTTATTGCATACTTCGGCTACAAGATCATCATGAAGTCAAAGATCAAGAAGCCAGAAGAGGTGGACCTAGTGACCTTGAAGCACTTTATCGACGATGAAGAGGAGAAAGGTAAGATTCATGAGGCTGAGAGAAAGGAGAAAATGAGAAACGGCAAGAAGGACGGAGAATGGTTCTACGAGACCTTTATCGGTTGGTTGTTCTGAGTTTATATATTTTGCTTTTGGTATATTTATACGGGTTAGTTTGTTATTTGGAAGTTGGGCTGTAAGTGTACAATGGCCGTACGAGCTGCAAGTGGTCAGGGTCTTCCCCAGGTTTTCCCAGGGCACGGCGTTTAGGCACGGAATCTCCCACCTAAAGAGATGCCGCAACGGCAAACGAGTCAAGGTGCTGACTCCCGGGGATCCAGCCACTGACTCTGGGAATAAGAGACATAATCAGGATCGTACTGACAACTCTGAAGACACTGTGACCATATTCACATGTCGGGGGATATATGTCTCAGTCGGGGGATATATAATATCCGCGTGTCTCTAAATAGGGTCCTTTCTTTTTCTGCGCCTCCATGCATAGAAGAAGCCTTATGACGGTTAACAAAAGCTTGTATCCCCAACGAAGATGCAATGGCCGAGTCACTTTACCGCCGCGGACTCTATGTACTATAGTCCACAGTCCCTCACCAGTCAAAAAAAGGCTCAACTTCCCCACGGCTGTGTTATTGTATATAAAGCAGGCGATTTCCCCCTCTGAGAATAATACTCTTCTTCCAACACCACCCATCTATACGAAGGCCCATCATCATCATGTCGGACAAGGCCTACTCCCTTGACGATATGTCAAAGAAGAACGACCTCTCATCTACAGCAACTTATGACACATACGACCTAGAGCGCAACCAACTTCCTGGTAGATCGTACCCAAACGATGGGTACATGGACACTATTAAGGATGAAGATGAGCTGCTAGTGACACACGAAGGATACAGATTGAAGAAGGACCTTAAGGCTCGTCATATTTCTATGATTGCCATTGGTGGTTCTTTGGGTACTGGTTTGCTTATTGGTTCTGGTTCTGCCTTGTCTTCTTCTGGCCCTGCTCCTCTATTTATTGGATACTCTTTCATTGGGTTCCTCGTTTTCATTGTTATGACCTGCCTAGGTGAACTGGCCACTTATATCCCACTACAAGGGTTCTCCGATTATGCATCCAGATACTGTCACCCTGCTCTTGGTATGGCTGTCGGATACTGCTACCTCTTCAAATACTTCATTGTTACGCCTAACCAGATCACAGCCTTTGCTCTAGTCATGCAATACTGGGTCTCACGAGACACTGTCAATCCGGGAGTTTGGATCACCATCATCTTAGTTGTCATTATACTTATCAATATCTTTGGTGTCAGACTCTTTGGAGAGTTTGAATTTTGGCTATCATGTCTTAAGGTGGTGATTATCGTGGGACTCATCTTGCTACTATTTGTTATTATGCTCGGTGGTGGTCCAAATCACGACAGACTTGGATTCAGATACTGGCAGGACCCAGGTGCTTTCAAGCCATATCACGGAATAGCTGACCACTCTGTCGGTAAATTCGTTGCATTTGTGAATGTCCTAGTTACTGCTGTCTTTGCCTACTCTGGTACTGAACTGGTGGGTGTTACTGTTGCAGAGGCCCAAAACCCTAGAAGAAACGTCCCAAGAGCCATCAAGTTGACTTTTTACAGAATCTTGGTCTTCTACATCTGCTCTGTCTTCCTGTTGGGTTTGTGTGTTCCATATAACGATCCATTGTTGATTAGTGCCACCAAAGCTACTACATCAGCAAACGCTTCACCATTTGTTGTTGCTATCAAGAATGCGGGAATTGGAGGTCTTGACCACGTTGTGAATGCTTGTATCTTGATCTTCATCTTCTCTGCTGCTAACTCTGATCTCTACATTGGTTCAAGAACTTTGTATGGTTTGGCAGTGAATGGACAGGCCCCAAAGCTCTTTGCAAAGACGAACAAGTATGGTATTCCATACTATGCTCTAGCCATGTGTTCACTCTTCTGCTGTCTAGCATATATGTCGGTCTCATCTTCATCACAGACTGTCTTCGGCTACTTCGTTAACTGTGTCTCCATCTTTGGTCTTCTGACTTGGATTTCTATCCTGATCACTCATCTGGCCTTCAACAGAGCTTTGAAAGCACAGGGAATTTCCAGAAGTGCGTTACCATATGCTGCACCATTTTACCCATATGGTCCATACGGTGCTCTGTTCATGTGTGTGTTGATTCTTTTCATCAAGAATTTCACTGTCTTCATCAACGGGTTTGATTACAAGAACTTCATCACCGGTTACATTGGTATCCCAGTGTATGTCATTGCCTTCTTTGGCCATATCCTAGTGAGAAAATCCAAGTTCCGCAAACCTGATGAGGTTGATCTGATTACTCTGAAGCATTACATTGACGAGGAAGAAGAGGAAGGAAATAGATTAGAGGAGATCAAGAAGGAGAGACTGAAGAATGGAAAGAAGGACAAGGAATGGTTCTATGAGACCTTCATTGGCTGGCTGTTCTAATTCTTGTCATTCTTATTCTCCACAGCATAGCATCTTTCATAGTCATACACACACAATATAGCACTTGTTTTCACGAAGCTGTAGCACTTAAGAGTTCTTTACACGCGTGTTTATTAATTTTGGCCCTTGGTGCATGCCTTGATTATATGGGCGTGTCCGAACCGCAAACGCGAGAGAGCATAAAGTGCGTGTCCAATTAACGGGAAATTAGTCCCGTTGGAACAAAGACCTAGTTACCAAGGAAAACGGGATTAAAGGCTCAGTTGGAACCCTAAATCAGGTACTGACGATGGCTCATTACAACAAAATCGGCGTGCTGCTGATTGCAGTGGTATTGCTCGTGACCATGGTTAGAATTAGTCCTCATTTGATTGGTGATGATGTCAAGGATGTGTTGAAGAGTCGTGTCACTGAGATTGAAACGGAGTTGGAACAGAAGAACGATGAGCTGCGAGCTTTGAAGAAGACTGTCGAGACTAGCGAAGAGAGAGCGAAACGTGTTAAGGAGGAGTTGGAGCAAAAGACCGGTCAGCTTAGTGAGAAGGAATCTGCCATGTCCAAAATAAGCAAGGAGATTGAAGAATTGCAGAAGAAGTACGACAATCAACTGTCCACGTCGGTAAGTGCTGGAACTGTGGGATCAAAAGTCAACAGCAGGTTCTCTAAGACTGTTTTCAAGAAGAGTGAACCTGCATATGAGAAGATCACGTACCTTGCCAATGACGTTGATTCGGACGAAAACGAACTAATAATCATGGCATCTGTTGCCAATGGAAAAGCATACGGAGGGACCAGAACTTTCAAGGATTTCCTGGAGCTCGTTGGTGGGATGGACTATTCCAAACCAAAGACCACATTGGGGTTGCTGTTTGGTGACAAGGCAGAGTTCAAGCTTGCACAAGAAGCGTTTGAGAAGATTGAGGACAAAGACTTCTTTAGTAAAATCATCTTGATCCAATCTGAATTCCTTGAGAAACTCCATGCCATTGATAGACAGGACAGACACAAGCCACAATTCCAGAAGGAGCGCCGTCGTGCCATCGCAAGATCGAGAAACTTCCTCATGTCCAACACATTGACAGATGAGACCTATACTCTTTGTTTGGACAGTGATATGGTTGAACTTCCAAAGAATATGATCAGTATCTTTACACTCAGTGGTCTGGATATCGTGACTCCTCGTATTGCCCACGACAGGGCCTTCAATTATGATTTCAATGCCTGGGCTGGTGAGAGAACCGAGCCTGATGAAGAGGAGTCGAGAAAACTAGACAACAATGATCCAGAGTTCGTTTACGTACCGCGCAATAAGGAAGTGACACACATGGGAAGTTTTGAGGGAAGTGATGACGAAAGTAATGCAAAGATTGACTTAAAGATCAAGTTAGATTCTGTCGGTGGTGCGGTATTGTTCCTAAAGAGTATCATCTTCAAACAGGGAGTCAACTTCCCACCGTTCTATCTGATCGGTACGAAATGGCAGAGATTCGAAGGATTTGATGGTATTGAAACAGAAGGATTATGTTATCAGGCAAGAACTATCGGTTACAGCTGTTGGGGTATGCCAAACCTGGTTGCTAAACACACTGTGGATGTTTTATAAAGGAGTTTAATAGAGGGACATACGCATTCTGGATGGTGAGTAGAAATTACAATATCATTCAGTAAAAAATTCAGGCATTCTATACAAGACGGCCATAGTAGGTATGGATACTCAGACTGAACTACATTCGACATCAGATAGAGAGTACCTGCGACGCTTTGGATTGCCAAAGGTTTAGTCGTTATAGAATATAGAATCAAAACATCACGTGAAAACTGATAAATCACATGACTGTGGCAGGGCTGTACCGGAGCCCTAATATGGCTGCGCACTTATCGCAGTGACATCACACTCATCGAGATATTAATTAATATCGGACAGCACATCCAGTATAACCTACAGTGGAACCATAAAGGAAGGGGTTCAAGGGAGTTCCTGTAAGACTCAATGCGTTACCTTAACAACCGTCAGTGGTCTCTGCTTGCTGCACTGCTGTTCGTGACGGGGCTCTTCGTGGTGTATGCCAACCGCAGTTCTTATTCAGTGAGAGACATTGGTGCGTACATCGAATCGCTGGATATTGGTTTTGGGGATGACACTGAGACCGTTAAACAACCGCATCGTGGGACCAGGGTGAACAACAACGATCCACTAGTAATTGAGAAGCACAGAATTGAGGCGCAGGTCAATGAACTGTTGAAGAAGAAACTTGATGAGGAGTTGAAGTACGAGAGGAAGGAGCTGGACAAGAAGAAGAAGGAGTTGGAAGAAGGAGCCAAGCAGGTCGAGATCTCACGTATGAACCTTGAAGAGCTGTTGATGAAGGCAGATGCTAAGAATAAGGTCCGTATCAATCGTGTCAAGTTTGAGTCCAAGGAACCGGAGTATGTGAAGCATGAGTTCACTATCCAGGCTCCAGCACCAGATGAGCAAGAGAGAGAGATAGGTGACGGCGAACTGAAAGTCGACTACCAGCATAACGAGAATATCATCTTTGCAACTCTGAATGAATTCGGACCGGGTCGTACTTATGAAGATTTCTTGAAAGTCCTTGCTAAGCTTGAAGTACCACCTCACAAAACGACACTGGCACTCTTGATCAGCAAGAAGGAGGTATTCGATGCGTTGAATGATTACATTAATACTCATCTCACTGCAATCCAGAAAGTCCCATCCCCTGATGCACTCAGGGACTCGTACTCGAAGATCACACTCATCAGAGCTCCGTTCTTAGAGGCCGAACTGGCTGACATCTCGCGTGCTGCCAGACAGCGTGCTGAGCTCCAGGCAAAGCGTCGTAAGGTCCTCGCACAGCTGCGTAACTTCCTAGTGACGAACTCCCTCACCAATGAGAAGCACGCGCTCTTCCTCGATGCTGACATTGTTGAGACGCCGAAGGGCATGTTTGAATTGTTTGCAAAATCAGGGAAGGACATTGCAACCCTGCGTATTGACATGAAGAACAGCCAGGGTGTTGCGGTTCACCCAGACTACGACCTCAACTCATGGGCTGGCGAGCGTCTGAGACCAAATGCGGAGGAGCTAGAGAAGATGCGCACTGACTCGTCGTTCGTGTTTGTCCCTGGTCCTGCACCAGAGAAATCAATACACATGCTCGACATCTCCGCTGACTTAGAGAAGTATGGTCTGGATAAGTCACCATCTGCAGCATTGGAGCTCAAGTCTGTCGGTGGTGCCGTTCTTTACATGCGTACTGCGGTGTTGAGACAGGGTGTGATGTTCCCACCATACTACGTTATTGGTGCTGACTGGGGCATACGTGAGGGCTGGGATGGTATTGAGACGGAGGGTCTTTGTTACCAGGCGAATTCCATCGGGTACAAGTGCTGGGGGTTCCCTAACCTGATTGGATATCACGTTGCTCTGAACTAGCACTATTAATTTGTACTGTATAAGGGACTGTGATAGATCTATATTCACTCTAAACAAGTATGTTCACTCCTCGTCCTCGTCTAGAAGGCCATTCGTCTTCTCTTCACCGCGCGTAGCGAAACGCTTCCCAAAGAAGACAACCAGCAGCTTCTCAATACTCTTCAAGAGCCATTTGGCAGTGATCATGATTCCTCCATAAATAGTAGCCAACCTGACGACAAACGTCACAAATGATATTCTCTTATCCTCAACAACTAGGGTCAATGGCTCAAAATCGTACTGGAAGAAGATACCTGGAACACCTCCGCGTTTGTCCTCGAGAGTAGTGTCCTGGCTTGACGCAGCGTACTGGTTTGTATCGATCTCGACACCTAACTTCTTGTACACGGTCGGCACCACAGTAAGGAAGTACTTGAACTGCTGCAGGTTCTGATTTGTAGTTCTCGCCGTGGCATCCAGTGCGTTGTCAATATAAGGGAAGAACTCTCCGAATGAGAACTCACTGATGACGTGTGTGAAGTTCAATGATGCTCTGTCAACATAGGCTTTGCTCTTGGTACGGTATCCCCAGCCATTAGCAGTGATTTGGAAAGTACCACTGACTTTATTCACTGGTATGTTTCCGTAAATGTGACACGCTGGTGCACCAGAGTCTTTGTTGTCACCTCTATCTCTAAACTCAGCGACGATACCTTCAGCCAGGATCTCATCCAGTTCAGGCGTAACGACACGGTGTTGGTCATTGACAGTATATGATGGTGGGATATAGAAGGAAAAACCTTCATACTTGAGAACCTCAGAGGCTAGGAATCTGTCGTGCGTGATGTCTCTGATGTTGGTGTGAAGGAAGTTACATGGCATGGCCACGGCGATATCGACGTTGATCATCAACTGGCGTTCCACACTCTTGTCCACCTGGAACTGATGGTCCACTGTTCCACCAAAGAAGTGCCCAAGCTCCACGTACGTCATAAAGAGCAGACAGAGCCCAGTCATGAGCGTGGAGAGCCCACCACGCTCCGAACGCACTGTGTGCTGGCTCGACACTTTAGCTGGAATTTGAGTTAGTAAAGTCCAGGAGGATGTGGCAGAAGGGACAGAAATACTCACGAAAGGCATCAAATGTACGTATCTGTGCCATGTTTAACTGGCTCGACTTATTGGAAGAGGCAATTGGAGGGTATTTGTTTAGTGAGACGTAATTTGTTGAATCTGTTAATGGTGATTAGTTGGTGGTTGGTGGTTGATCTGCTTAGTCAGTTTTGATGATATGTGAGGAAAGGCTCATAACCAAGTTTTGTACTGAAGACGAGGATTATACCAGCATCTGGAGGCCATAACTAGGATAGAACCCGATATTACCAATGGTCAGTCTGCTGATATGACAGTGAATGCTGAATGTGAGAATTTACCAGAGAATTTGGAGGTTCTGAAGTCTATTTACCCTGAATTGAAAGTGTTTGGAGGCGATGGGACTTATCAGTTGGAAATAACAAAGCAGTTTGAACTTCCTGTGGCGATGAAATTTGAATTAATGAAGAAGCCAATAGATGATCATGAGGGTAATGATACTATTGATACATTTCAATCAATTTCTGTTGAGGGCTTGAAGTTAGTTTGTTCGTTTCCGAATATGAGCTCCTTGAAAGTGGTATCAACTTGGTTACCAGACTCTACTGTGGATTGCATATCAAGAGAGATACGAAGCCTAGCGAATGATGATTTGATGGAGACTGACGAGAAGTTATATGGTCTATTTGACCTTTTTATGTCTGAAATTGAGATCAAGTACCACTCCTTGATATTCTCTGATTATCACATTGTCACTACATCTAGACAACAGTTTGACAAATACCGATTAATGGCGAATAGAGCACGCCTGACAGAGTTCAGAAGTGGCAGATTTGAGTGCTCTATCTGTTTGGAGTCTATGGATGGTGAGTGTGGTGTTCTGCTTGATTGTGGCCATGCCTTTAACACAGGCTGTCTAAGGGAATACTTTGAACGTACTATCAACGAGGGTGATGTCTTGAAGATGCAATGCCCTAGTTGTCCAATAGAACTCTTGAAGAATCTTGCAGAAAAATCTGTGAAAGAACTACGTGAGATGCTCTTCAAAGAGAAGATCAATTATAACGTTCTTAGAGAAGTCGGCTTACAGGAAGAGCTCATCACCAAGTACGAGAGATTACTTGAGTTTGCAAGATACGAAAAGTTCAAGACTTTCTATCCCTTTTCGTGCTCGGAGTGCCCCAGATGCGGTAGATGGTTGTTCAGAGAGGATGTGGACGATAGACTCATGCACTGCCCACATTGTCAATTCGCCTATTGTTTCGACTGTAATCACAGTTGGCATGGATATAAGAATCCATGTGGAAAGAAGCTCAACACTATCCCACCTGAGATTGTTGAGCGTGTTGCCAATGAGACCTGTTCCGAAGCGCAAGTGCGGAAATATCAGACTGTTTATGGACGGCATAACCTCAGATTAAGCGTGGATGCTTTCATTGCAGATAGATTATTCCATGAAGCAGTTGCGGAGGACTCAAATTTGGTGAAGTGTCCAAAATGTGAGACCGTTGTTACGAAGTCTGATGGTTGTAATAAGATGAAGTGCTACATCTGTTCAGAGAATTTTTGCTATCTGTGTGGGATTTCACTGGATAAGGAGAACCCATATGTTCATTATAATGATATTCATAATGACTGTTATGGAAGGTTATTCGAAGGAATGCCAGGAATGGAGGACACATGATGGTATAATCATAGCAGATGTGGTGGTTTCTTTGCAGGTTTGGAATACCGTATGACGTTTCTAAAGAGTCGTCTTCGTTTGAATTGCCCATCAACCAAGAATTCATTGTTTGAATCAATAAAGATCTCACTATTGAGTTTGATACCCCTGCTAGCTATCCAATTGTTGCATTCATAGTCAACATGCCATTGTGGATCATGAAACCTCCAAGTTATGGGGCAGTTAACCTCTTCCAGAGTGGGAACTCCAGGTGGTGGCTTTTGAGAACGTCTGAATTCGTCACTGAGATCAAAGACATGATTTGAGTAAAGATAGAACTTCCAACCAGTGGATGTTTTCTCAAGAATCTCAAAGACTTCGACTTGTCTGATCTGTGGAGGCTCGTCCATGATGATGTCCTTTCTTTCGGATTCCTTCACCATTTTGTTCAGTTTCTCATTATGTGGCTTTAAAGTCTTGTACAGTTTCTTCATGTGTGGTAGAACCTTTGGGTGAATGGATATCAGACAGAACCACATGATGAATATGAAGATTTTACTCCAACTGATGAAAGAATCGAAAAGCAAGAACCCAATGACTGTAGTAAACAGAGAGAAGAAGAGCGATGTAGATATTCTTTCGTCTTTGAATCCAGCTGTTCCATACCAGAAGTTCTCAAACTTGTTACTCATTCGTATTATTCCTGATAGGAAGTTTTGTAGGTCTCTCATGTTGATGAGAAACTCCATTTGTGACTTCAAAGTCTTCGAAGTCTTGTCTGCCGATTCATCCACTTCTGGAACCCTCTCTCTTGCCCTTTGATCCTCTTCCAGCATCTCTTCTAGTTTCTTCTCATCTTTGACCCTCGCAAACTTCTCAATCAGCGAATCACCTCTATCCTTTGTCGGTGTCAGATTAGGTAAATCGTTATCAATGGGATGTCTGTAGAGGTATCCGGGGACCATCACACCATAGAGAATATAGAGCACTGGGAATATCATTATCAAGTGAGGGTGCAGCATGAGTATCGTGTAGATTATGAGAAATGTCAATGTGAAGGACGGATCGGTCCAGCTGAAGATCTTGACGATGAAGTACTGTGCCTTGAACATTCCACCAATCTTTGCTGTGACCTGTGTCAAATTTTTGGTGAATTTGGGCAGAGACAAGTTCTCTGAGTCCTTCCTCATCGGATCGTTCACTCTCTGCTGGAACTTCGCCTTGTCTGGTATGTTGCTGGGGAGTGCAGTGTCGATGAGCTTCTCGAGCAATATATCAATGAAGTGATGCTGTTTCGCTATCTTGCGCTCCTCAGAAGACAATTCAGGGTCAAACAGGCCATCTTCCTCATCGGTAGTGATATCATTTGCTCTGTCTATGCTTGCACTGATGAGAGAAGCAGCTGTTGCTGCTGCGAGTTGTCGCTTTGAGCGCCTGTCAGTCCCACTGGAGTCAGCATACTGTTCTGCGGTGTTCTGTATCTGGGCCAAAGTGTCCTTGAGGACTTTCTTTAGCTGTTCTCTGTTGCCCATATGGACAGTTTACTCGTGAATGTACGGCGAAGTGAATCAAGTTAACCTGATTCACAGCAGTGTGGAAGATGTCGTTCCTGTTTACGTCTTCTCCAGTTATGTGTCAAGCGTGATTAGTCACTAACTATGATTAACGATGAACTTATTACTCTAGTACTAATGTTCATACGGCATCCATTCTTAGGTCAAACTGACTCTACTCTAAGACCTCTGACTGCATAACTACCGATACATTGTAGAATTCTACTGGTTTGTGAGTCCATTTATGTATAATGTCCTGTAGTTGTACCAGCCATAGTGTCTCACGGCATTTGCCGAACTTCTTCAATTGATAAGAAGACAGACAAAACTCACCACTTTACCACACTCACAACCCCAATCAACGAACATTAGAACCCCAATGAGCCTTCTTATAATCAATCCAAACTCATCAAAGTCCGTCACAGACAACCTAGAGTCTCTGCTGACAGCACCACCGGGTGTCAAGCTGCAGTTCTACACTGCCCCATCAGATGCACCAGAGGAAATTGACGGGGAGGAAACCTCTAAAAAGTCATGTGAAGTTGTCCTTAGAGACCTCAAAGCAAACAAGGAGAAGTACATTGAACACAGCACTGGTTTCCTTATCTGTTGTTATTCGGATCACCCATTAGTCTACGAACTGCGTCAACTCACTGGTAAGACCGTTCTTGGAATCTTCCAGGCGAGTGTCACTTATGCACTGACCCAATCGCCTTCAAAGTTCGGAATACTGACATCCACAACCTCTTGGGAGCCCCTACTGGATACCGCAACAGATAAATTCTTTGGTGGTGTCAAAGTGCCTCTGTTTGTCGGTACTATTGCTACCAATGTCAATGTCCTAGGGCTAAACGACCCAAAGAACTTTCAAAAAGTCGTGGACAGAGCCACAGAATTGAAAGACAAAGGTGCCAGTATTATCCTCCTTGGATGCGCTGGTCTATCTGGTCTAGAGAGCAAATTAGAAGCTGCTGTTCCTGGTGCAGTGTTCATTGATAGTGTCAAAGTTGGTAGCGAGTTGCTGTCTTCACTAGTCAGATTCGAAGAACAACACTAAAATACAAAGCCCAACTCAACAAAAAAGTGTCATAACACATAGCTCACATAAATACACGCGTAAGCAACCTGACAAAACACCAAATAGGCCCTCCACATGCTGAATGGCTTCCCCATATTAAGAACCAGTCCTATATAGGAAATGCTGACATAAGCCACACTATCATTTTTTGTACGCGTTTTCGTGTCAGTGTTAAATTTATTTGTACTAATTGAAGGACTAAACGCCATCTCATCGCCAGCCACTTCCAACCGCCTCCAACCAGACTTTGAAGCTCAGAGTCGGTCAGCAATGGGCACCAATAAGCCCTCTCATAGACTGGCAACACTGCCAAAAGCCGCTCCGTTCCAGATACGGAAGCCAGTGATCAGTCTGCGTGATATTGCGTCTTCACCTATAAAGAGGATCTCCTCCTACCCATCCCCATCTCCAGAGAAGCAGCCTCAGACCTCAAGAGCACCTCACAACCTCGCAAAGTCATCCCCATTGAATCAGAAGAGAGTCGCATTTTCTAACGTTTTGGTCACTACTCCCTCTTCAACCACTACACCTAGAAAGCCGATCCTCAAGGCATCCACTAAGCCAATCACTTTATCAGCACAAGACGAGTTCCTAGCTTCGCCCCGCAAGAACAACAACAGCAGAAATACTCCACATAATGTTGACTTTTGGCTTCCTGGTCAGATAGTGAGGCTTCCTGCAGCATTGGCTGCCAGTCGAGATGGATTATTCTCATTCCAATCATTGATCGAAGGTGGAATGGCTGTCATAGAGCCGGAGAACTCTTCCAAACAGTTTGAAGTATACGCATCCTTTTGTTTGTTATTGAAGGACCTGTCTGATCAAGGTCGATTGATGTTTGTTCTGCCCTACTTGAACAAACTCACTGAAATCATGAAGAGAGATCTGATCAAATTGGAAAAGGACAACTTCCTGAGAACCCAGAAGGCATCTCTGGTGGAGAATAACCAGGATGAAGAGACCGGTCCCGATCCATTCAAGGTAAGGATTTATGTCCAGATAACTAAACTCATCACAGTCTTGTTCTCTAACACGAGATTGATCTCAACTCATTGGAGACAACCACGTCACCATGAATTCTTCAGATGGGCAATTGGCAACTCGTGTTTGCTTATGCAGAAAAAGTCAACATCAAAGAACCTTCTCATTGCAAACATACAGCTACTAAAAGACCAGAAACTGTCTCATTTGATACCTTTACCACTTCAAGAGAAAATGCTTTTCTCTGTGCTCAACTTCAAACTATTCAATAACTCGATCACACTGATCATTGAGAAGCTAAACATGCTAAAGCAGATGATACACAGATTCTCTGCAATGATGGAGAAGCATTGCAAGAGTTGGCTACCTTTACTTTTCAAGTGCATCCTGGACTCCTTATCATCACCACAGAATTCAAAGATCCTCCAACCATCAACATCACTTCTTCTTGAGATTTGTTCCCAATATCTGAATTCTAAACCACTACAGTTTGAGTTCTCTGCCCTCTTGAAAGGTGAACTTCCCGAGACCTATAGATCATCCCAATCTTCTATTCCTCTTGTTCAGTCGACGTTCGCCTACATTACAGCAAGACTTAAGGAGACTATCAACATTCATAACTGTGAACTCATGATGCTCTTGTGGCTGGGGTTGACATTGTCATATTTTGGAAATTCTGTGAATCTATCGCATCTAACAAATGATTGGCTAGCCATCAACCAGAAGTGTTTCTCTCTAGGGAACGGCCCTAATGGCGCAAAAGCTGAAATCGCAGCCGTGAAGGCCTGGAAGGGAATCATGTATGTGTTTGGTAAGTCAGAAAATCTGTTAGCTGATAACACCATTTTCAGTCTGGTTGACCAACTTGTCTTGAGAAGTGCCCAACCATCCAAGGAACTCAGCGATGCTGTTTCCCAACTATTTGTGAGATTATGTTTCGCTATAACTGCAAGCTCGAGAGGCACTAAAGAAAGCAGGAAACAGCAAGTTACTGCTCTCCAGTCCTTGTTATCTCGCATGACGCAACTCCAGAAAACTTACACAGGTTTGTCAACACTTCAGTCTGAATTGATTCAAAGGCTATTCGCACATAAGAACGCTGTCGAAGAGTCTACTTCTCTTTATCTTGTTCTACAAACGGAGTCTTTATCCATTGATCGAATTGAGAGTATTGCACCTCTGGTATTGTTCGAACACCATGATTACTTTATGAAACTCTTCAAAGAATCAGTGTGGTCACAGCCTCATGTTCACTCGAGCCTCAAGTTGAAGACACTTTCTGGATTTCTAGCTAAGGACAAAGTCATGTTGAATAGTGCTGCCTCCGCCCGTGGAGAGATATCATCTAGTGAGATTGAGACTGTGTTACTGCAATTCCAGAGTTTCATACCTCTGTACCTCGCTGGAGTTGAAGACCTCAAAGACTCTGTGGCGAAGCTAGAATACATCAACAGACTAGTGATTTTGTTCACACAGAACTTTGGATCCAGAATTTTACAAGGGAAATACTCTTTCTATCCAGATATTGTCTCAAGATCTGACGCAATAAGTGGTGTCAAAGCTACAGATGTTCTTAAGTTTGTGCTTCAGCAAAACAGAAGATCCGAATATCAGATTCTAGAGAGCGTGTTTCTCAAACTATCTGGAGATTCATCAACTTCGAACTCACATATGATTTCTTACATTGCTAACAACTTAGAGTCCAAGCTGTTTGACAAAAACTTGAACGAGTTTGAACTTCAATCGATCTTGAACATTATGCTGGGTCTCCCTGTGAAGTCAGTACCCTTGCTACACAACATTCTTTTGACTCTGCTTACAAGCGAGAGCAAATCTAAGGTCTTTAATTCTATGGAGACATTTGTCAATATGCTTGGTTTAAAGAGATGGACTGTTCAGAACCTTTTCAATTTGGTTCGTTCAGTTGATTTGGTGACCAAAGGAGTCCCACTCACAGTTTCCAATTCCTTAATGCTTCATATCATAGGATGCTGCAATTCACACCTCCAAACAGCATCAAATGAGCCATACATATTAGAGTTCTTCGACTCGTTGATCGGGCTAGAGATTTTAGGTGGGAACACATTTGCATCCCAATTCTTCACTTCTGGTAGCGAGTGTTTCTATTATCACTTGTTAGATCCAAATAAGCACTATGCGCGTGATGTCTTCCCGAAGATGTTTGAGATGTTCTGCAAGTATTTGGCGAAACTGAAAGGCGCTGCTCAGTCAAAGGTTATCCAGTTAGAGAGGCTAGACAGTATATTGGGTCATGGCTTGAAATTGTGCTACAGCCTCAATACTTACCTCACTTCCCGGGGAAGTGTATTATCGGAGATTGAGCTGCTGCTGTGGGCTAGAGTGTCTATGGTTTTCAAGTCTGTGTTTGACGCTTTTAGAGACATGAGTCGTGAAGAGTATGAGAAGTTGAGAATGGTGAAAGAGTTCTTGTTGCTAAACTTCAAATTGAGCGACAGAGATACTGCTGACTTTGAAGAAGCTAGAAGAGCCTGTAACCCAGTCGAGAAGGGTGTTACTGAACCTGTTGCTATGTCGATTCGTTCGCAGTCCCCAGCATTGCCTGGAAATGCTAGCTTTCTTGATGGCTCGAATGGTGAAGACTCAACTCACATCTCCAATGCCGTGAAAGAGAATCCAGCACAGGAAGAGGCTGACGATCTTCAAAATGGCACAGAGCAGAAAAGTGTGGGAGATGACTCTGAGTCGTTAGCAAAGCCTGTGGATTCCTCTGTTACTACTGCTGAGCAAGCTGAACCAATGTTATCGGAAAATGACAGTGCCTTCAGTGATGAAAAGACCGTCCCAGCAACCATAGATATATGTGACACGCAACTGATTACTTATAGTGCAGCGGAAGACCATGATGTTTCTGCTCCTACTCAGATTGTCACAAGTGAGCCTTTGAGTGGCGAGGCGACACAGGTTTCCTCTTTCACGTCTGGAGAAGAGATCAAGATGAGTTCCGAATCGACTAAGGTTGATGAGTGTGCAGAAACCCAGATTATCTCTGCCCAACAGACAGTCTTTGAAGATAATGAGGTCTCAGAAATCTGTGATGCATTGCCTGAAGTTGAGGAGGAGGAAGATGTGTTCTTCGAAGCTGAGGAGTCTAGTGAGGACATGTCTCTTCTGGATGATAGCTCAAACAAAGAACTTGTCGAAGCAGACATCGGGAACGAAAATGCAGGACCTCAGACTGTGGTTGATTCATCTCTGGACTCGGTTGACAGCGACAGTCCAGATAATGATCTGAAATCTGATGATTTTGATGATATCGTTGTGATATCCCAGGAAGAGTTCATGGAGAGTGGTAGAAAGAGAGTACCACCAGCTCAGAGACTGAAGGAGTCCCTGGTACAGGATAGTTCGGATGAGGAAGATTCCATCCGTTCTAGTGCCGAAGATGGTGAAATTGATACCTCTGTTGATTCTGAGAATGGCAAGAAGGCTAATGTTGCTTACTGTATGAAGAGTACGTCCATTGAGCTGACTGATAATAAGGCTAGAGAGGATACAAGCGAAGATTTGGAGTCAGCAAAGTCTCAAACAGCAGAGGAAATAGCTAAGGAATGCACTTTGGAGATCCAAGAATCACATTCACCACTGAAGAGATTCAATAATTTTTCCAGTCAGTCAACGGATTCTAACAAGGAGAAACGTGCTAATATCACTGATGAACTTGTTGATGATTTGAGTAATGCGGACCCAGATGAAGAGCTTGATGAATTGATCAGTATGTCGAGTCAACGCGTCAGAGAAATCAACATTGACGTTCCATTCTCTTACACTGGTCTGGATTCTAGTCCACTGAGACAGAGAAAGATCCGAAGACTACAGACACCAGGGAGAAAGGCATCACTGAGGGAATCACCTGTTCCACTGTCGCCTACCTCGCCTTTGAATGATGAGAGTCATGTTCAGGACTCTATTCAGATTGCTAAGAGAAGGCTCGAGGATTCGAGGGGACCAGGGGACAGACTACTTGGAAGTCCCAACAAGAGAAGGAAGCAGAGACTAAACTGTGCAAGTGAACAAAGTGCGGTTGTTCTTTCTGCAGAGCCACATTCCTCGCCTATTTCTTCAGAAACGGACAAGGCAGTTGAAGTGTTTGGAATCGTGAAGAGATCTGTGGACATGATGACAATGGTTGATGAGGAAGTAATAAGGTCACTGAGCGATGAAGAAGTGTATGATATGGAGACGAAGTTGATGAGGTTGATGATGAGAATAAGAGATAGTCGTGCAGGTAACTAGTGCTTATATTACCATGTATAGCATTCGGAATTTAGAACCATGCCGATCATCAGTACTGTAGGTGGTTTTTAGCATATGCGTGGGCATTACGTGTCCCTAGTTAACTCAATGAACTGCGTGTTCACTTTGAGGGGGAGTTCACCACTGGTAGACGCATTGAAGCAGTCTTCCCACCCAGTAATCACCACTTTGATCTGCACTTTCTTCACTTTCAATGAGAGACGCATAAAGACCTAAACTAAAACTGTGATGACTCAGCACTAAAATTTTCTCTATTTGTCTCTTATCTCCTTATCAGCTTTTCAGATCGGCTTTTTATTCATGAGTATAAAAGCGACGCAGGTCCCAGAGATAAAGGGCTATCTTCGCTGTATGTGTGTGTGGATCCTGACACGATAGTATTTTGCTCAAAGGGGGACTATTTAAATCCTTGTTATCGCCTTCAAATGTGCAGAGCCTTCACAACCAGAGATTTAATGGTACGCACGTCCAGTACAGATAGGTCCAAGATCCCGTCAATGCCGCCTGTTAAAGTCACCATCCCAACTAGAGTCGACCACGGAGCAAGCCACGAGGATCTGGTGAACAACATACATGTTTCAGACATCAAGCAAGTGGAACACGACTTTATACCATCAACAAACAACAGCACACATCTAGCATCAACCATAGTGGAACCAATAATAGTACCGCTGACATTAATGCCGTACATCCATTCATCGTCGACGAAACTTTCAAAAGAAGGTCTCCCGCTGCCAGTGACAACAAAGACAAGGCAGTCAGCATTTTCCAACCTCCTTTCATTCTTCAGAACACTGAATCCTCTATCACAATTCCTTCTAATAATGAGTGTACTGATGCTTCTGGATGTTGTGCGCCGCGTTTATACCCTCACTTTCTGTGATATACCAGCCCAGCTTCCAGTTGTTCCTAAATACGTCAACATAGAGCAGGATCCTCGCTATGACACACTCAATGCGATGGTGATTGGCGGACCTTATAGATAATGTTGCATAGAAGAAGCATACCCTAATAATAGTTCTAACGAGGATGAGCGAATTAGTAGTGAGTAAATATCACATTGATGTTATAAGCCTATAATAGTCCGAATCAAAAGCGATATGATGGAACATGATGAGTGCAATAACTTCCTGTACAGTATACTTCTACTATTGTTCCTCGTTCGCGTCGTTCCCTACATGAAGTGGAAGCACGAAGAGTTAACTATAAGCGTAGTAGAGGCCTAAGAGTGCCCCTACTAATTATTATATAAGCATTCCGCACGATCTGGTTCATTTCCCGATTAGGAATATTTATGTTTTTTCAAGGCAAATTTGGAGAAAGCGACTCGAAACAGGTCCAACGCACAGAGTTCTGTCTTTTGAAACTACGCCAGAAACTGGTCATTTTACCGGTTGCTTATCAATTCCAGCAACTTTTCCATACTCACAGCTGGTCAGTCCTTCTTTTTCCAGAGCTTTTAGTGCTGCTGCCAACCAGTTAGAAGAGACTTTAAGGCACATTTTCGGAGGATACTTCAACTTATTCCCAGATCTTCAGAGATCCCAGGGCCCAGCTATTCCAGTGTCACATCAACAGAACTAAGGACACTCCAGAGGAAACTCTCCACCGGATTAGGTTACTATAGACTATCCATTCACAGGGCTTTTAGACCACTTTTCACCGTGCCCTTCCTCCATACCAATACCTGACCCATTCATAGAATCAGGATCCACAGAATCGCCATGCACTCCCTAAAACTCATAACTCTTCTTTCCCTCACCATCAGCTCTTCCCTTGCGGACCAGCTCCTCGGCTGTTACTCATCTATTCCATCATCATATGGTCCATCCACGGAGTACACGTATCAGTCCTCATCCCACTGCTCTAGTGAATGTTCCTCATACGCCTACTTCGCCCTGACCAAAGGTAATACCTGTATATGTGGTAACACTGCTCCAGACGAGTCCGACTCAGCAAACACATGCTCTACTGTATGCTTTGGATATGGTGAGGAGACCTGTGGTGGTTCCGCTTCTTATAATGTTTACTCGAACGGTGATGCTGCTGCTGGTTCTGCCAGTTCAGGGACAACGGCTTTGTCAAATACAAAGACTTCGTCCTCTACATCGACATCCACCTCCACAACATCCAATACCAGCACGAAGACCAGTGATACGACCCAGACCCCAGATGCCAGTAGCACACAAGGAACTACCATTACAACCCAAGGAGGCAGTACAATCGTCACATACTACACTGTCCAGCAGTCCTCAACGGATCTATCCTCTTCATCAAATGAAGGAGGACATAGCGGTGGGAGTAAGAGTGTTATCGGACCAGCCATTGGTGGTGCAGTGGGAGGAATCGTTTTTATCGTTGCAGTGATAGTTGGTTTCCTCTTCTTCAGAAAACGCCAGGCGAACAAGAAGGAGGCCGAGCTCGCGGACTCTGCATATTTCTCTGCTCTAAAGAGGGACAACACTGTAAGCTCCCAGCATCCGGGTCCAGGTCATACAAGACAGATATCTAACCCATTTATGGGAAAGGACGAAACGATGGTGGATCAGAGACTCAACCCTGTCATGCTGAACACCAGAAGAAGACTCAGTGAAGGCTCGCTTGCAGATGAGGCCGACTACTCCAGAAAGATTCTGAGAGTTGCCAATCCTGATGGTGAGAACTGAAGGAGATTATTGGGAACATCTGGTTTGCATTTTACTACTAAACTCTTTTTATGGTTTTACTAGTGTTTTTTTAAGTTGGTGAACATTCATTCTTATAGTTTATATACCTATCACACTGATGGCATACCACAGTGGCAATTGATGATATTACGAGGGATATTTGCATGTAAAGAGTAAGAGATCTTAAGGGTCTTCACTCAGTTCAAAGACCGACAATGGATTACCAATTCCTGACTAATTTTTCAAAACACGGTTTGCGCCACATTGAGCGCGAATCAAGGGATTTCTGAATAATCAAGCTGTCTATCCCCGAAATTATGAGGCGATTGAGCTTTAAGGCAACTAACTATTCCAGTGAAACACTAAGCAGAGGACCGTGCGATGCCCAACACTACAATTGTGCCACCGGAAGAGAAGCACATTTACGACAAACTTATTCAAATTCGCCAGCGTTTTGCAGAGGTGAAGAACTCCGCGCAAGTGCTAAGTTCTAAAGACGTCATTGCTGAGTATGATGAGATCTTGAAACTCACAAAGGAACTACACTCGATCAGATCCGGACAGCCAGAGGATACACAGGGAAACAAAGTGGACCAGACGCTTGATGATGTGTTTCAAGTGCTTTCGTTGTTTTTCATGGCCGTGGGGCTTACAAAGGCTGCGCCGGCAACCTTTGCATCCCTTAATACCGTGCAACGACTACTAGAACATCTTAATGAAAGTGTGGTATTCACTCAGGAGGATCTTACTCCGATAAAGGAGAGATTGAATGAGATAAATGACCTCATCAATGGGTCGGGGCATGGAGTCGATGAATTCTCGCTGTTGAAGAAGAAACTAACATTGTGTCTGAATGAGCTGAAGTTGGTGGAATCCAAGATTCAGGAGATCGACCCGGAACTGATTTCTATTTCTGAGGCATTGGTTCTGATAAAGAGAGGATTGTTGAGTTTGGCATCGAAGCCAGATAATCGTGATAAAGAGGCGATTGCTCGTTATAAACAGCAAGTCGACAGTTTGGCCAGTAAAAGAGACTCATCGGGAAAGTTCATGTCATTAGAGACTGGGAATGTCAGAGAAAAAGGTCAGAATGTTTTGAACGGTTTGCTTGATGACTGTAATATCTTGATTGCAGACTTGGCCATTGCTCACTTCGAGCTGGATCCAGCCTTGAAGCCTCTCTATGAAGAGTTGACTGAGATCAAGAAACAATTACAAGATCTATTGGTTACCAGAAGATGGACTCTAAGAGAAACCGATATCTACACATATCAAAAGAGACTTCAGGAGATTGATGACCTGAGAGTTAATGGCAAGTTTCCTACGAGTGAAAACCCAACCAAAGATGAGCACGAGCTTAACAGAGACCAAGCTGTGCTCCTATACCTCCTCAGAAGATGCTACGCTATTATCTACAAACTGTTAGAATCGAGTGAGCCGGTGAGTGAGTCTTTGCAGCCACTGCATAACCAATTATCTGCAGTCCGTAGATGCCTGCTTGAAGTGAAGAGAATGGGTGGCGTCAACAATTCAAGAGAGTTATACCCATACCAAATGAAGCTTGCATCGCTCGATAACCTGAGAACAGACGGGAAGTTTATTGTGAATAGACAGATTCCTGAAGGCCAGGGCACATTGAATGCACTTCTTGCCGAGTGTTATGATATCATTCAGGAAATGAGAATTGAGGCTGAGGAGAGATCAGAGGCACAACCGCAGTCAGAAGAGCCGGAAGCTGACACATACAGTGTACAGAACCCGTACGACAATGATTTGTATGAGAGAGAAGAGGAAGATGATATAGAAGACGAAGAGAACGACTACGAGGACATTGACGAGGAAGACGAGGAGAGTTATACTACAAATACGAAGTGAAGTGAGCGAGCAATGTACCAGCTAATACAGTTTTACAGGAGGGGGACCCTGTGGAGATTTTGTACAATAGGGAAAATTTGACGTGTGTTATGAGGTTTTGTCCAGTTTTGATGCCGTAGAAGCAAAGCAGCAGTTTGGTGCCTTACGAAGACGCCGAAAGCTGATCTCCGTCTATTGTTTGATAAAGAGACTGCAGGAGTGAGAATCTGTGCGGGTCATTTCTTTGTAAGTGATTGTCTCTTTCTTTATAACTGGGAGAAGAGACTGATTATTGATTGATACGAAGAGACTTTTGATAGAAGATCAGTTAAGTTAGTCATAATCAAATCGTCTTTGTGTCTCGTCTCGAAAATTGGCGTAAAATAATGGTGACTGGGTTTCGATATTCTTTGCGCAATTACCGAATTTGTCCAAATTCGCGCACACATCTCCGCCGATTCTTGCGCCATTCGTTATCGATGGCCTATGATTTGCCGAATTCGGAATACTGACGCCAATGAGTCAAGATTTTGGCTTTGCCGAAGAACTGAAAAATTTGTAAGGTATAACAGCTCTTGAGTTTCCAGAAAATCATTACGTCTCTACCTTTCTTAACTCCCAAAAACAGAAACAGAAAATGTGTGGTATCTACATTGCGCACAAGCAGGACTACATCCAGTCCTTCAAGGCTAAGGCTCTTCAAAACTCAAAGAGAATCAGACACCGTGGTCCAGATTGGTCCGGTAACGTCATCAAGAACAACACCATCCTATGTCATGAGAGACTATCCATCGTTGGTGTCGACTCCGGTGCTCAACCAATCACCAACGAGGACGAGTCCCTTGTCCTTGCTGTCAACGGTGAGATTTACAACCAGATCCACCTCAGAAACATGCTGCCAGACTACAAATACAAGACCCTGTCTGACTGTGAGCCAATCATCCCACTATACCAGAAATACGACATTGATGCTCCAAAGCACCTAGACGGTATGTTCGGTTTCGTGCTCCACGACGTCAAGAGAGACCGTGTTATCGCCGCCAGAGACCCTATCGGTGTGGTGACGCTCTACATGGGTAGATCATCCAAGTCCCCAAAGACCGTCTACTTTGCCTCCGAGCTTAAATGTCTAGTGGACGAGTGTGACGACATCGTCGCCTTCCCACCAGGCCATGTCTACGACTCTGAGACCGACAAGCTTACAAGATACTTCCAGCCAACGTGGTGGGATGAGGACAAGATCCCAACTACCCCAGTCGACTACACAGAAGTCAGAGAGACTCTTGAACTCGCTGTTAGAAAGAGACTCATGGCTGAAGTTCCATACGGTGTCTTGCTATCCGGTGGTCTTGACTCTTCCTTGATTGCCGCTATTGCTGCCAGAGAAACCGCAAAGGCCGGTGTTGTCGCAGATGAAGCTAACCAAGTGTCTGGTGTTGATGACTCTGGTAACTTGCACTCTCACGGCTTCAACAACAAGCTACACTCTTTCGCTATTGGTCTACCAGGTGCACCAGATCTGATCGCTGCTAAGAAGGTTGCTAAGTTCATCGGATCGATTCATCACGAACACACTTTCACCCTTCAAGAAGGTCTAGACGCTCTTCCAGAAGTTATTGCCCACTTGGAGACCTTCGATGTTACCACCATCAGAGCTTCCACTCCAATGTTCTTGCTTTCTAGAAAGATCAAGGCACAAGGTGTCAAGATGGTTCTTTCTGGTGAAGGTTCTGATGAGATCTTTGGTGGTTACTTGTACTTCGGTTCTGCTCCTTCCCCAGAGGAATTCCACACTGAGTGTGTTAAGAGAGTCAAGAACTTGCACTTGGCTGACTGTCTAAGAGCCAACAAGTCCACCATGGCTTGGGGTCTTGAGGCTAGAGTTCCATTCCTTGACAAGAAGTTCCTTGAAGTGACTATGAACATTGATCCAAAGGACAAGGTCATCGACCCATCCCAGGGAAGAATCGAGAAGTACATCCTAAGAAAGGCCTTTGACACCTCTGACGACCCATCTGCTAAGCCATACCTCCCAGAGGAGATTCTATGGAGACAAAAGGAGCAATTCTCCGACGGTGTTGGTTACTCATGGATTGATGGTCTAAAGGACACAGCTGAGACTACTATCAGCGACGAACAGTTCAAGCAACCAAAGCCAGAATGGGGCGATGATATCCCAACTACTAAGGAGGCTTACTGGTACAGACTCATGTTTGACGAATTGTTCCCATCTAAGGCTGCTGCAGCCACTGTCATGAGATGGATTCCAAAGGCCGACTGGGGTTGTGCTGAGGATCCTTCTGGAAGATACGCCAAGATGCACGAACAGCATGTTGACGACAACTAGATATACGATAGACTGTGTTAATATCTTGTTCGGTTCATGAGAACTGTAGACACTTACAGAGTAGTGAAAGAAAATAATAATACAAATTTATTAGAAGTAGAGACGAAAGAAACTCATTATCATCATGCCTTCTTGTGAGTGTTCTTGATAAGCTCAACGACCTCGTTAGTACTTTCGAAGATGATACTCGTGAACTGTCTGTATGCCAGAGTGGCATATCTGTCCAGTTGTTGGAAGTACAGTTTCAAAAAGTTCACTAGTCTGTAGTTCTCCAGGGCCTCACTGACTTGGTACAGGTTGATAACACCGTTCTTGTAGTCATTACAGAGAATGATCTGATGACTCAAGTTGAACCAGTCGTTGAAGGAGAGGATAGCAAATATCACATTCCCAATAATGAGTGAGATGAGTAGTCTTGACTCGACTCCAGTTCTGGAGTTTTGCGATCTGTAGAGGATCAAATAAACAGAAAGTGCCAACAACGACACGATAGATTTTCCAAAGGCTGAGGAGATCAGAGATGGTTGAGCAATTGGAACCGACGCGCAATAGTTGTTCACTGGGGTGTTGTTGTGCGTGAGGAACTTCGTGATGGAGGAGCCCTGGTGGTGTTGAGGACTCAAAGAGTCAATAATGGAGCTGAGAAAGGACATTGTTTAACGCAGTAGGGCCACAGACGCGTCTCTATGGTGATTGTGATATGGTAAATCTGCAGTTCTTGAGGCTAATTCAATTCAATTGGAAATGAGACGTTGGATTAAGTACCAAAAAGAATGTAAGTCGCAATGATTCTCAGACTTTCCTAATTGGGACAATACTTTCACATGCCAGCAGTTAATTCACTAAAAGGGAAATTATCCGTATTTTGCCGCCAATTGGCGTAAATTCGATCGCAAAGTCCAGGAAGCAAAATAAAATAATGAACAGCTCAATTGTACTTTAGACTCTTAAAGAAACTCCTTTCAATTCGAATTATGACCACCCGTCGAAAGGCTAAGAGCATGGTTAGAGAAGCAGAGGAAGCAGGCAGTGCCAGTGCCAGTGCACTTGATAGATCGCAATCGAATGAAGTCCTCACGGATGCTGACTCCGGGGATGAGCTCACCATCAAACCTCCTATCAGAAGAAGATCCTCAATATTCTCCCTCGACAACTCACCATTGGACCCACCTGATGAGACGGATATCAAGAAGTTTACTTCCGATGAATACCACTTCAGTTTGATTAGAAACCTTCACCTTGCCGACTTCATTACACTTCTAAATGGATTCAGTGGATTCTACTCCATCGTTTCCTGTCTGAGATTCACATTGACTTCACAACCACATTATGTTCAAAGGGCACACTTCTTCATCCTGCTTGGACTCTTCTTTGACTTCTTCGATGGTAGAGTTGCAAGATTGAGAAACAAGTCGTCCCTCATGGGCCAGGAACTAGATTCCCTTGCCGATCTCATATCATTTGGTGTCGCTCCGGCATCTATTGCCTTTGCCATTGGTTTCCAATCCACTATTGATGTCCTTGTCCTCACGTTCTTTGTTCTCTGTGGATTGACCAGACTCGCAAGATTCAATGTCACTGTCACCCAGATTCCAAAAGATCTTGGAGGAAAGTCCAAGTACTTTGAGGGTCTACCAATCCCAACTTCTCTTGCACTTGTTGCCATGATGGCTTACTTTGTGCACAATGACTTCGTTGGTGATAACATACCACTGGGAATGGTCCTACAAGGCTCCTTCCTCGAGTTCCACCCAGTGGTTGGTATCTTCTTCCTCCATGGCTGTACCTTCATCTCTAAGTCCTTGAAGATTCCTAAGCCATAATGTATACGAGCGCATACACGATCAATCACCATGTAAATACCAGAACCTGTTCCTTGTAGATGTATCTCGGTTGCAAATACGCCCCCCTTACCGACTCTTCCGCTATTCTGTTGTTCAGTGGTCTCCCGTCTTAGGGGCTTTAGGCGGAGCTATCCCTGCGCGGCTGTATTTTTAGCGAGTCGAGACCCGCCTAGAAGAATCGGTCCCTTTCAACGCGGCATTACATAAAGGGCAAGAAGTCCGGTACCATACAAAGATCAAACCAACTTCAAAACACAAAACATTGGACACTTCTCCTTTGCTCGAATCAAACTCAATTGCATCGGAGATCCAGCACTCTTCCCACAGAGATCACAATGAGCCAAAGGGAGGACATCAAGATCCTGCCAAAGACCGATCCGAAGTCGCCCTTCCACTCCAGGATCCCAGAGACATCTCTCCAGACGGAAACTCTAAGCAAGCGCTTCGATCTCTGGCGACACGTCCTGAAGTCCCTTGTCACATACTTCAAGACCATCGTTATCTCCAACCAGCAGTTTAGTGTGATCAACAGCAATGTTGCGAGCTCTTTTGACTTCCCGTTCTTCACTAATGTCAACGCGGGAACTGTTGAAACAAGCGGCGGTAAGAGTCTTGCGATAGTGGAACCGCAACCGGACAACATCAAGAAGCAGTCCTTCTTCAGCAAGTTTGGCGAAGGATCTATTCAGGATGTCCAGGTCCTATTAAAGAAATATCATTTGAACCTAGCGTTGCATCAGAAGAAGCTGGCGACTGAGCTGTCTGGCGTTGTGATACCGAAGTTGGAAGAACTACAGAGAGACTTGGTAGCCAAGGTCAGGGAGATCAAGAACTTGAACACAGACTTCAAGAACAACAATTCCATAAAGGAAGAGATTGCTCTAACAGGCCAATTCTTGAACGACTACGTGGAAGCAATGAGAAATTTGGAGGAAAAGGGGGATTGTCATAAAGACCCTTATCTCTATAGACTGAAGCTTGAAGCTCAATTGAAACAACAACTGCATGTTGAGAATTATCTAGAAGAGGCATTCATGAACTTACAAATCACTTCACTGATGTTGGAAAAGATCATTTATAAGGAGATTCAACACTCATTGAACCACTACTCCGAGTTGATCTCGCAAGAAATATTTATTCACTACAACGACCTGATTAATGACTTACATATGGGGATAATTTCGAAGAAGACATACTTCGAATGGGATGACTTCATCAACAGGGACAATGGGAAGACCTTCCTGAAGTTGAAGCATGATGATAAGCTTCCAAAACCTAAGACAATTTCTGCTTTGGAGTATCCCTTTAACAAGTCGGTGATCTCTAAAACAATTAGATCGGGACACTTACTGAAGAAATCAAAGATCTTGAAGACCTACTCCAAGTCCTTTTTCATTCTAACTTTGAACTACCTGCATGAGTTCAAGAGCTCAAAGCTTGATGGTTCTCACATCACACCAATCCATTCTATCAAGCTTAATGATGCTCTTCTGGTCGACTCTAGTGAGAACAAATTCCAACTCAAAGTCGTAACTAAAGGCCATGACTTGAAGAAGCCAATGTCAATGACTTACGTTTTCAAGAATTCGGATCTTCCAGAAGGCGAGTTTCAGAGATGGATTCATGACATTAAAACGTTGACTGCGTTCAACACTTTCAAAGAGAGATACGAATACGTCCAGAGCAAATTGAATTTGTCGGTGCGTCCTGTGCTCAATAAGACGTTATCAGCATCTAGTACAAATCAATTGAAACCAGTTACTTCCGGAGGCCATAGTTTCCACTCAAGAGCACAAACACCTCATCTTGAGATTGACAACCCTATGGATCTAGCGGCCATCAACTCCAAGTTAGAGAACCTTCAAATGAGCAGTCAATCCGTTGACACTCCAAGCACAGTATCAACCAGTGCATCAACCACTACCGGAACACCAACTCCGTCAGAATATCCATTCCCTACCATGCCGTTACCAAATTTGAAGCTTCCGCCAATAAAGAAACTCTCGAATCTAAGGAAGGCGGCAACCACGAGTTCAGATGCCCCAAAACTATCCGTTCAGACAGAGCTTCCAGCTGATAATAAGCACCTCATGACTATTCCAACTTTTGAAATCCAACGTCCAACCCCGACAAGGCCAAGTACTTCAGGTCTCCCAATAGTGGAACCTGATCAGACTCCACCACAGGTGAAGACACCACCGCCAGCACATCATAAGACTACATCGTCTGATTCAGAGATTTCGATACCTAGAAGCACGACGCCGATGATTGGTGGTACGCACGGATCAGCCAGAAGTAATGTTGACAGCTTCAGCCCAGAAGCCATCAAACAGAAGATTCATCTGGGTGAGTCACTCTATGATGAGAACGGGCACCAGGTTGATCTGTCAAAGTTATTGAAGAATATGAATGAGTAGATTTAGAACCTTAGAAATATACAGGTTGTATTGTTTAGAGTGTGACAAATGTAGCCGGAGTTGGTCCTCCGTGCTGATCCGGTAAGGCGTTGAACTGTTATCCGCCTGGTGGTACATATTAACTCGATTGTTATGACACATTCGCATGGATCGGCTGCATGGACCCGAAAATGAGAACGATGCGACTTATACGTGGTGATGGCCCTATTGTCCGAAGAAATTAATATCCAATTCACGGTAGAACCAGATATGATATGAGTGGAAGATAGTTAGTGCTTGAGGTATTGACACACCATGACTGTGTTGTTATCGTGAACCATGTGCGTTAACAGTAGCGCTAATCGCTTCCTTTTTCGTCGATTAGCCGACTGTATTGTTAACGCGAAAACAGTAAAATCCGTTGGGCAGGGTAACTCCACTAAAGAGGGAACCACGGTCACAAAGCCGAAGAGGGGAAGCGAAACACGCAGAAATACACGTTCGAATAGACGGGTTAAACAGAAAATGTTGAGAAGCTGCTGGGGTCTGTTAAGGTTGGGTGTTTATTGAAACTAGCTCTTACGTCGTGTTTGGTGCTGTTAATGAGTCACCGCACTACCGGAGGCACCATCTAGTAGTGCTCCGAAACTCCGGTAGTCCCAGTCTTCGTTTTCAGGGACTTGCGGACTCCACCAATGCGCTTCGGATAAACTGCCCGCTTTTCGCTGACATAATCCATGCACGTTATTTTTTCCGTTTGTGATGACTCTAAAAGATTCTCGAGAAGTTTTCTGTTAGCGGCTAACTCTTATAAATAAGCGTCCGTTTCTCTGACTGGCTTTAAAACCCTCGTTTCCTTGTGTTCTGTTTAATCATAACCACTCATTCTTTGTTTAAACAGAGTCTTTTCCCTCATTTATCTCGTGTGGTACACCACAGACAGTTATTCCGTTAAGTCCACAAAGACATAAGCGCCCACTATATACTGGATAAGCGAGAACCATGTGTGCCAGTGATGAGAAACTCATCATTATAATGTGCGGATTACCCGCTAGGGGGAAGTCCTACATCACCAGAAAGATAGCCAACTACCTCGACTGGCTCAACATCGATAACAAGGTCTTCAACGTTGGCCAGAGAAGAAGAAAGGTTGGTTCATTGTCAGCCTCACCTCACCATAGCGTGACATCATCGCCATTGTTGAGTGCACAGCCTGACAACAGCAACATCGAGACCGACCACAACGCTGACTTCTTCAACCCAAGCTCCGAGGAGAACGTGAGATTGAGAGACAAGTTGGCCCTTGATACCCTTGACGAACTGTTGCACTATTTGAACGCTGGTGAAGGCAAAGTCGCAGTGTTTGACGCGACTAACTCCACCATCAAGAGAAGAAACCTTTTATTGAGTCATATCAACCACTACTACGAGGAGTTGGACAACTCTAAGGGTGTGTGTCATAACTACAACGTTTTGTTCTTGGAGAGTATCTGTACCAAGAAGGAGATTATCGATGACAACATCGCGCTCAAGTTGAATGGACCTGACTATGTCAATGTTCAAGACAAAGAGCTAGCACTATTTGACTTCAGAAAGAGACTTGAGAATTATGAGAAGTGTTACCAAACAGTCACAGAAGACGAATGTGAACAGCATGACTGTCAGTTCTTGAAGATTGTTGATATTGTCAACATCCAGTCTTTCAACCTAAGTGGATTCCTTCCTCTAATCCTGGGGAATTTTCTAAAGGCTTTCAATATCATTAACAAGAACATCTGGCTGACTTCAAACACCATCAATGACATCAGTGAAATCTCCCTCAACTTACCAACAGAGTTTTCTTCCTCGCTTCAGATCTTTTCAAACAAATTCTCAAACAAGTACAACCTCAAGAACTTCCACAAGATTGGCACTGACTTGAACCTGGATGCCATTCATGATATGATTTTAGAATTTGAGAGCTGCCACTATGATAACATCCTTGTGCAGACTTCCGATGAGCTCTTCATCAATGGCTTATTGAAGTACTTTCTTACCAACAAGCAGTTACTTGAGACGAACTGCATTGATTTTGAGACATCCATAATCTGTATCAATCCAAAGTTGTACTCTGTTGGATTTGAAAAGTTTGATATTCCAGACAGCTTTGACACGATGCTTTCACTGACGAAGTCTAACACTGAAGGTTCGACCTCTACGACCTCTATTCCTTCCCTGACAATGACAAGAACCAATTCTAATAATTCACACATTGACTCCAACCTTCCAACTCCAACCTTCCATCAACTCTGGCAGAAATTCAACTACAAGAACTTGAACGTTGCTGATCTATCAAAGAAATTGGAGATGTTGCAATGATTCACTTCACTGCTACCTAATGACCTACCTTACGACCTTTTAATGACGGTGTCTTTCATGACAATAAAAAAAAAACGAAAATGTGTACTATGACTACTGGGTTCTTATAAACTTTATAAACATTTTATTTCTATCCATCATCATCAGTAGCTGTAGAAATTGGTTAGTCGTAACACATTCATCTAAATGGTGGTCTTGTACTCTTTTGTACTGGTGCCCTCTGCCGTCTTTCACTGGCCACCGTGGGTTTCAACAATCCACCTTCACTTGGCCTGCTTGCAACCCTGCCTGGTGTCGTGGTTCTTCTTCCCACGGGGATTCTACTCTTGCGTGCTTCCTTGTTCCTGGTATTTGCAACTTGGATATTGGATGTTCTTTTCTTTGTTGTGGGCTGGACTATGAAAGATCCGTCTTCATCGTTTGTTAGGTACGTTTCGTCATTCTCATCATATCTCTTTGTCTCGTGTGCATGGTTCGATAGTCTAGGAACTTGAAACTTGTCCTTCTTCTCATCGAAATAGTCCTCGAGCTTTGCTATCTTCTCTTTAACGTCATCCAACTTCTGCATGTTTAGATCATTAGCGCTTGGTAGCTCATTGAACTCCACGGTGTATGCGTTTATCTGAAGGCCGTACAGGAAACTGGAAAATGATTCGTTGAAAGATATTAAGCTCTCATGCACTGTCTGGAGGCTTTGTAGATTAGAGTCCAAATCAACAAGACTGTCATTCATTTCAACAATCTGTGGGAGTAGCGTCTGGTCAAGGGGGGTTTTATCTATCTCGATGGGGTAATGAACACCTGGAGAGGGTATCACATTCGAGGCACGTGACATTCTGTGAGGAGTCCCACTGCTTCTTGGATTCTTAGACATGGCTGTGGTAAACTTTTGATTGAATTTGTGAATGTTTTTGGTTTGTTGATGTTACGAAATTAATTGATTTTGGTTTGTTTTCATTTTGTTTAACGCGTTTCGGAATTATCTCGGAGTTAACAATCGGTCTTTGAACTTTTTGCTCCTCATCAAATAAACGTCTGTAACAATAGTGCGAGTACTCACCAAACAGCTAAATTAACAGAACGAAGATGTTCCGATTCACACAGGGCATTGTGATGAGATCACAGTCCGTGAGAGTGCAACCGGCTTCCTTTTTATCTGCCCAAATTAGGACTCTAACTCATCAATCTGTCAAGAAGTCACTCCATCTTCAACATTCATTTAATACTTCAAGAACTGCTCTTTCTGGTCTACGTCTCTCTAAAAGTTTCAGTACTTCACAGAAACGTGCTGATATAAAGTCAAGTTTTGACTGGGAGCCAGTGAAGACAAGTGAAAAGTCTGAATGGACCTTGTCGAAGTACATTTTCCTATCACTTCTGATCCTTATGCCAGTGATCTCATTCATGTTGGGCACATGGCAGTTGAGAAGACTTAAATGGAAGACAGACCTCTTTGCAACTTGTGAAGACAGACTCACATACCCTCCTATTCCCCTTCCAAAGAACATACGTCCTGAAGATGCCGAAGACTGGCAGTACAGAAAAGTCATTATCAAGGGAAAGTTCGATCACTCAAGAGAAGTCTTTGTTGGTCCAAAGCTGAAGAATGAGAGAAAAGGATACACATTATATACGGCATTTGTGAGATCCGATGGTGGACCTGATATTCTTGTTGAAAGAGGCTTCATTGGAGAAGAGAATATCCTTCCACAGAAGAGAAAACTGCAGCATCTGAGTGTTCCACAACATGAAGTCCAATTGGAGTGTATGATTAAAGCTATCAACCCAAAGGCCAGACTGACTATGGACAAAGAGGACCCAGACTCTAGATTGTGGCACGTGTTGGACTATAATGAAATGGCCGAGTACACTGGCTGTATTCCACTCCACGTTGCTGCCTTGTATGATCTGAAAGACCACCCAATCGAAAAGAAGGTTATTGTTGAGAAGAAACCTTGGTGGAAAGTGTGGGCAAGCAATAAAGAGCACCATGTCACTAAACTGAAGGATGTTGATCCAAGGGACCCACCTCAGGAGTTTTCTGAGTATCAGTTCCTGAGAGCGGGTGTCCCTCTAGCTAGAACCCCAACCATCGACATGAGAAATAACCATCTTCAGTACTTAGTGACGTGGTATGGTTTATGCTTTGCCTCTTCTATTCTACTCTATATCGTTCTCAAAAAGAAGCCGGTGGATCCTCTGAAAGACAAGTTGAAGCACGCTAGAAAGCACATGTGATGAGGGTAGGCAGTTGTACATAGACTACAATGTAAATATAAAAGAGTAACGGAAACAAGAGTGTTATTATAAAGGATCATAAATAGCATAAGCGTAGTACAGTACCAGCTGTTCCAATAAATACGAGCAGTAGAGTGTAGGAGAAATCACTTGGTGTTCTTCTCCAAGTCGATCTCAGTAACATTGTCTTTTTGAGTCTTCTTCTTGTCAAAGGAGCTTTGAGAAGACTGGTCGTCACGGTTCTCAACATACTGCTCCTCGGACTTGACAACAACAGAACCAGTGTCGTGATCCACCTTGACTTGGGTAACACCAGAGTGGTCTGGACACAGCTCGGCACCACGTCTTCCAATCAAGTACCATGGCAAGCTGAACAATTCCTCCATACTCTCCAAAGAACGACCACTGATCTCTGGAAGGAAGAACCAACACCAGAAGAGACCAATCATTAGAATAGCTGCGGCAAAGTAGAAAGTACCGTATGGCTTCAATGCAATGAGAAGAGTTGGCATGGCTTTGGCGTTACCGTATTGGCAGGCAAAGTGGAAAGCCATAATCAAAGCAGTACCCATAGAACGACAACTCAATGGGAACATTTCAGAGTTAATCAGGTACTGAATGGAGTTCCAACCGATAGCCCAACCGACACCAGTCAGGAAAAGCGCAGCCAAAGCGGAGACACCTGCTTGTTGTTCCGAGTTGGACATGGTGTAGTCGTCGTGAGTGGCATTTGGGACAATAGCGAGGAAAGTGGCATAGTAAAGAGTGAAGAACAACTGAATGGAAACACCAAGGTATAGACATCTTCTTCTTCCGAGGAAGTCAATCAGGAAGAAGGCAGAGATGTAGGCAGCAGACAACTTCACAATACCCAGGACACCAGAAAACATAATCTTCTTGGATCCAGTGATACCAACCAAGGCAGACAATTCAGGCATGTACATGGTGACAGAACCGGCAAAAGACCATTGTCCTAGAATCTGGACAGCAATACCCAGCAGGAATCTATGTCTAACGGACTTCTTCAAGAATAGCTGCTTCGCGGCCTCTAACTTGGAGACATGCTCAGTCTCGGCTCTCAATGTGTTCAAGTACTCTTGGATATCGGAAATCTCTGAAAGAATGAAAGGGTGGTCTTCAGGTAAGCCTCTGATCTTTGTGATGTTTCTAATGGCTTTCTTGTGGTTTCCAACTTTCATCAACCATCTTGGGGACTCATAAGTGAAGAAGGAACCAATGAACAAGAGACCGGCAATCACAAGCTTCAGCGAAGTTGGAACAACCCATTGCAATCTGGAATCATCAGACATGTGCAAAGCAGTACCATAGTTGGCAAAATTGGCAATAGAGGAACCAATGTAAACAGCACCAGCGAACAAACAACCAGCAAGACCTCTGATGTTCTTTGGAGCCACTTCAGCCAGGTAAGTTGGACCAATGACGACAGTTTGACCAATAGCTAAACCTTCAATCAATCTTCCGGCGTACAATTGACCCAAGGAGAATGAACTGATTTGGAGAGCACCACCAACTAACCACACGATACAAACAACTTGAAGAGTTCTCAAACGACCAATCTTGTCAGAAAGATACATTGCAATCAAAGAACCACCAATCGAACCCAAAAGCACCATGGACTTAATGTTCGATCTCAAGTTAGCCAACTCACCTTTGGTCTTATTAGGGTTGTCCAAGCCTGAGAAGTGCACGAATGATGGATGGGCCATGGAACCAGCAACATTACCTTCATCATAACCTCTAGCAGCACCAAGGATACCGTATAGGAACATGGAGAAGTATAGTCTTCTGTTATAGATCTCTGGAGGAGAACCCTCGGTAGAGTAGAATTTGGAAAAATATCCTGAAACCTTTGATAGTACTCCCATTGTGAATAACTAGCAATATCAGTTGATAATTAATTGAAACAGTGTATAGACTTCATGAAGTGCAGGCCTGGCTTCCTTATTTATACACGATGGACCGTTTCAAGATGTGGATGGACCCTGCTTTGGATCATCGTCATCCCCACATTTCAACCATCCCGCACAATGAAGAGTCAACAAAGATGAATGATTAATGGGAGATATGTAGGGCAATTCCTCCAACTGTCCGGACGCTAATTTGGAAATACACCTCATTGATTGGTGCAATAGGGTAGAGTAATATGCAGGTTGTTGCAAGCTCTAATTAAGCGGACTTTGAAAGTCCACCAACTTACCAATTTAGATGGATGAGCTATGGGGAAGCATGTCTTGGCTAGAGTATTCTTTCCAGTCTTGGTGAGGGTTTTAACAGTGGTTTCGGAGTCAGATTACATGGAGAAATATGGGAGGGTTTTTCCAGGAAGAGGTACGTAGATGAACCATCTACAGCTACGGCAACTCGAGCAGAAAAGAGCAATGGAGTTCTTATTGTTGAGTCCAAAGCAAGGATGGTCCCTTAAAGTACAAGACCCTTGATTCTCGCCAGTGTGTCACGAAATCTCAGGGACTTTCCGGGACTATGAAGTGATTTTTGGAGTGGTTCATGTAAGGCCCCGACATGAACATGCATCATTAATCCTTCTTAGAAGCCAAGTCTTTATAATGGGAGCGGGCTAAGAAACCCCAGGCGGATCTAAACTTCTGGGAAGCCTTTGTGACAGTAATCTTGGGTGGTGTCGTCACCATTATATGAGCTTGTGTTAGGCCCGTCGTGTCTTTGTCTGTCTTCGAATTGGAGTTATATAAGACCCTGACGTGAGGCTATTGCGCCGTCAAAGAACATAATCAAACGCCTGTCAAATTAACCAAATAATATCCGTAGCCTTGACCCTCCAGGCTCCGGTCGTATAAACTGGGAGATGCACCACATTGAATGTAAAATACCTCACGCTTTTCGGGTCCATCGCGGCCCCGTTATACAGTTGTTGACTATACGGAAGTCCCTTCCCGTACGACTAAAGTCCCTGTCATTTTGGAATATTATGAACGGAGGAGCTGATGTGGGGAAAATGTGAGCTAGTTATTCCTATTCTTTCCGAAACAGGGACCAGAATTAGTTTTACGGAACCGATATTATACTGTAGTGGGACCTCAATGCGGTAATGGGAGGCTATAGGCTATTTGACGTTATGGTTGAAGAATGAAGATTAAAGGGTCTATCTGAGGCTGTAGGACCCTGAAGAAAGATCAGGTCAATCCAGGAGAACAATAATCACCACATATACAGGGTCTCCGTTGGACGATCACGACTAATCGTGATAATCTGGAGCTACTGTTCCTTGTTGTGATAGATTGGACTAAACTCTGTTATACTAAACAGCTCACACTAGCCAAGAAAAGTCCCCGAATTAAACGGAACATGTCAAAGTGCGGAGATATTGGCCGAATTAGGCAGTCCTAACGTTATGAGTCTGGCACTAATTCTATGAGAAGGTCGACTGATTCGACAGCTGAAGATCATCAGACTCCTGCAGTCCAAACCTTTCGACAGTATTCAAAATGATATTGGAAGAAACAGGTGCTACAGTTTGAATTGCACTGACTATCGGGTCTTGTGGCTTGCTTCCCCTTCTTGGAATGACCATGTAGTTGAGTCTTGACCCAACACTCCTGAGGTAATTAGCTACAAAAGACCCGTCTGATGCTGGTTCTTGAGATGGAGAAGACATATTATGCAGCTCATATTCTTCTATGATGTAACTGTTCCTGGAGCAGCCAATCAGAATTTGAGAAAGGGTCTACGCTTTTCCGTCTTCGGTCTACTGTGTAAATGGACTAGTCTATGACAGGTACCAGGCAGATTCCGTCAAATTAGTTAAGTATACTAGTTTCTTCGCTACTCCAAAGCTTTATAAGGAAGATAGATCTTTTGAGTCAGTATTTGACTGTATTCTATCCATTATCCGGTCCTCTAGTGACACTATGAAGCCATGATAGTGACATCTTATTGTCTATTCAACTCAAAGTACTAGAAAGTGACACAAAATTTGAATTTGCATGATGATCCTTTGAAGATGAGTATTAGAATGTTCTCCCCCTGGGGAAGTATCAGGAGATTCATCATCATAACGGCCTTGAGACTTGAATTTGAAATCACTTAGTCCTAGAGACCTCGTTTGATTACAGACCATTTTTGTTGATCCCTCGAAAGTTCAACATGAGACACTTATGGAGGTCTTATAGTCACTCACAGAAAAGGAGGTTATGCTTGGTCGAGATGAATTGTGTGTGTGTATCCGCTCTGTCTGATGTTTTCTGGTGTCGTCGAGGGATTCTTCGTGAGGTGATCAGTGTTAAGCCTAATTCATTTACTTGTTAACCTGTCAATTGATAAGGTACGATTTGAAATCGCTTCTTCATTTTATGAGTATACAATGCAATAAGTGATGCTCATGAGGTATACCTGAAAAGATTGATGTTGGATTTATCCCACTTCTCGATCAAGCAGTTCGAGCTACTTCGGAAGAATTTTTGGTCTCTCCATGCCGTCATGTTGACAGTTGGATCATGTCCACTTCTCTAACCAGGCACACATACACTGCTTTCTAGATACATTGATAACAAGATTGGCGAAAGATACACCAGTTTCTGATTCAATTGGTGTGTTACGATAGAGCAGTACTTGTGGTCAAGTTCAGAAGTTTCTCTCATTAGGGATTCCTGTGCTTTGGTTAAAAGAACATGAATTGTCTATGGACAACGCACCATATACTTGAGGGTTATGTTACCTATATTGTGGCCAGGCTCTAGCTATTGATCCATGACATGAGGACACATAAGGCTCCAAAGTGGTAATTCGGTATCGGGATTTCAAACTAGAGCTTAAAGACCGGTACTCATTGCTCAATCTCGTCAAGGAATGGTTGAAGATCAACACATGGGAATTTCCATAACGGTGCTTTAAAGTTGCGGTTGACGGGTTAGGAAAGAGTATACCCCATACTACTGGTGTTTTCTGTCCACTTGTGTCCCAGTTGATTCGTCATTGTTTGGTCAATAATCAACTATTCTCCGCTTCCAACATTACCCCGGATTTTTATACGTAAGAAGAATTCGCCGGTTTTCATTAATACTCCAACAAATAAATACCAGCTGATGTCCATTCATTGCCAGCTATCCACTCAACTGACACCTCAACTATTCAACGAAAATTACAGAGAATATGTCAACTGAACAATCCAAATATCCAGGAATCAGAATCTGCCAAATAGTCAAGCTGAAACCAGAGTACCTTGAAGAGTACAAGAAGTGCCATAAGGAGGTGTGGCCAGAAGTTATCGCCAACCTAAGAAAGTACTCAATTGAAGACTATTCTATCCACTATAGTCCTGAATTCGACCTCTTGATTGCAAACTTCAAGTATGTCGGAGATGACTGGGCTCGTGATGGAGAGTTGAGCAGAAACGACCCAGGTAACTTCAAGTGGTGGGAAATGACTGATTCTTTCCAAGAGACACTGGTTGAAGGATCCACTGGATCTAGGGACGAAAAGGGATGGTGGACTAGCTTGGAGGAAGTCTTCAGACACGACCATTAAAGGGTGTGCATTATTTTTCTGAATGGGTCTCGTTGGTTGGGTATACGGTGCCGGGCGCACTGCTTAAAGTCCAATGAAACTTGACAGAAGAAGTTACTGTGTATGAAAATGCTCCAGATAAACTATACTGGCTCTGTCGTAGACCATGTAATGTCTAAGCAGTTTGTATATAGATAAACGGTTTAACATGAGATGAGCTGGGTTACTCTCTATCAAATCAACAGGTTAATATATCGATTTCTCGACTATCAGAGGCTCAACTTCACCCTCATCACCCGGAGAAACTTCGTCAAGAAATGCAGAGGCACCAAAAGAACCCGAAAACCAGGAAAAAAAAGGCTTCGACGGTGCGGCTGTATTTTTCCGTATAGTTAACAACAGCTACATGATAGGCTTAACGAAAAACATTAAAGAAGGTGTCAAACGGTGTCCGGGGCCTCTTAGCGCCTCGCGATGATTTCCTGGACGATCAGATCAAAGTAATTCCGTTCACGGAGAAACTCTGACATTTATTAGGGCTGTCTGATTGGCTGTTCCAGGTTGAAGTTGTTGGTTAATTGTGGAGTCGCTGCATGAGAAGGAAGGAGTCAAGTGGAGTCAAGGACGTATAAGCACAACATAATTCAGATATTCATACAAAGAGTACAAATATTATCAAAACCAACACTGGTTAAACTGGTGAAGTCTGAACAGCGCAAATGTTCAGCCCTTTAATAGTTTTCCCGTAATTGTATGTGCTTCAGCTTAGGTTCCGCTCGTTTAACTTAGCCCTTCTTTGTGTGTGTCATTGAATCTCCGGGACTGCCCAGTGCCTCCCGGGGCATAAACGTCAATAGAGAGTGTCCGAATCGGGAAGTAATTAGAGAAGCGGGTGGATCCAAAGAGGGGAGTCAGACTCAGACAGATCAACAACTCAGAATTACTCAGTGCGCGCGGCCTATTGTCTACCGATGGGACACCAAGGCCAGTAGGAATAGACAGAGGATTATAGAGTCATTTGTCCCTGGACTAGTGGTTGGTGGAGAGTATTATTATACTGTAGTAGACTGTAGTAATAGTAGTAATCCCCCCTAGTCCCGAGTTCTCTGAAAAGACCAGGCTCTCTGGACGATCGGACTAATAAGCTAATAAAAACCGCCCACAATGGAAAGAAACCCGACTTGGACGCGTGCGCATAAGTATAAAAACATCACCAAGCCCAACTCGAGGAAATACCCTAACTAAAAATTATTTATTCCCCTTTTGCAACCACGAGCTCAACTCAATATTAAACCAGTGACATTTGCCTCAACGCAATCTTAAACAGCGCAGCATTGTCCTATTTTTACCCATCCGAGCACTAGATATTCACCACCATCACCATCACCATCATCATGTTGAGATCAGGCCTTAAGAGAAGCACGCCCTCGCTTTCGCAGCGCATCGCATATTACTCGACCAAGGCCACGAGTACAACCCACTACACCAAGACAACCACCATCAAGAAACCTATTGGTGATGCCGCCAAACAGGCCCAATTCACCCCAAAGTCCACCAGACTGTCTGTTGAAGGACCAATCGAGTGCTCATTGACGGGATTCCAACTGTTGAACTCTCCGCTGTTCAACAAGGGATCCGCTTTCACCGAGGAGGAGAGAGAAGCCTTCGGATTGAAGGGACTTCTCCCATACCATGTCAACGACTTGAACGACCAGGTGGATAGAGCCTACAAGCAGTTGAAGTTCCTCAAGACACCACTAGACAAGAACGATTTCTGCTCCAGTATGAGAGTGCAGAATAAAGTCTTGTTCTACGAATTGGTTAGAAGACACATTAGAGAACTTGTTCCAATTATCTACACTCCAACTGAAGGTGACGCCATTGCCGCTTACTCACACCGTTTCAGAAAGCCAGAGGGTTGTTTCCTCGATGTCGATGACTTGGAGTCCGTCGATGAGAGATTGTCCCATTTCGGTGAGGACAAGGACATTGATTACATTGTTGTTACCGACTCTTCAGGAATTCTGGGTCTAGGTGATTTGGGTGTTGGTGGTGTCAGAATTGCCATTGCTAAGTTGAGTTTGATGACCTTGTGTGCTGGTATTCACCCTGGTCGTGTGATTCCAGTCTGTTTGGATGTCGGTACCAACAACAAGAGCTTGTTGGATGATGACTTGTACATGGGTAGAAGAATCCCAAGAGTTGAAGGTGAGAAGTACGATGCCCTTGTGGATAAGTTCATCAAGGTTGTCAAGAAGAGATTCCCATCTGCAACTCTGCACTTTGAGGATTTCGGTGTCAAGACTGCCAGACCAGTTTTGGAGAAGTACAGAAACGAATTGGCTTGTTTCAACGATGATATTCAAGGAACTGGTGCTGTTGTGATGGCTTCTTTGACGGCCGCTTTGAAGCACACTGGTCGTGACTTGCTAGACTCCGAGATCGTTATCTACGGTGCTGGTTCTGCTGGTCTGGGAATTGCAGACCAGATTGTCAACCACATGGTGACACACGGTGCCACTAGAGAGGAGGCCCAAGCCAAGATTCACGCTTTGGACGTTAGAGGTTTGATCTTGAAGTCTATGGAGGAGACCTCCAACCCAGACCAGCACAGATATGCTGACAACGACGCTGACTGGGAAGGTGTCAACACCAAGTCTCTTCTAGAAGTCGTCAAGAAGGTCAAGCCAACTTGTTTGATTGGTTGTTCCACACAAGCCGGTGCCTTCACCAAGCAAATCATCCAGGAGATGCACAAGCACAACTCAAGACCTATTGTCTTCCCATTGTCCAACCCAACTAGATTGCACGAGGCCTTCCCAGAAGACATCATGGAGTGGACTAACAACGAAGCCCTTGTTGCTACTGGATCTCCATTCCCACCAGTCAATGGCTACGTGATTTCCGAGAACAACAACTGTTTCACCTTCCCAGGTATTGGTCTAGGTTCCGTGCTAGCCAGAGCCAAGACTATCACTGACACTATGATCTCTGCTGCCGTTGACCAGCTCGCTGCTTTGTCTCCTATGGACAAGGACCCAAAGGCCGGTCTGCTTCCACCATTGGAGGTTATTGATGACACTTCTGCTAAGGTTGCCGCAGCTGTTATTCTGCAGGCTTTGAAAGAGGGCAATGCCAGAATTGAGAGTGAAGTGAAACCAGACGCTGATGAGTACGTGCAAGTTCCAAGAGACTTCGAAGGCTGTGTGCAATGGGTTAGATCACAGATGTGGAGAAGTGAGTACAGACCTTTGATCAAGGTTGAACATGTTGATGAGATCCACACACACCAGTTGTGAGTTGGGGGAAAAAAAGAATAGATAACTTAATAAACTATAGAGACTGAATGAATGAGGCTGTAGTGATGGTATTATAAGGACGTTCTATTGGTTGTGTTGGGAGTTGATCTGAGAGATCTCATTATGCCTATTCATGCATAATTCAGGTACCAACCCAACGTCGAAGAGAAGAAGGAGAAAGGTTCAGTAATGGAGTATAAATGTAGCTCAAAACCACGCAAAGGCGTTCCAAACGTGATTCATGGTGCTATAGTCCAGTTCTATGTCCATTCCCACTCCATTTACCCACTTTTTCCTGGTAAATTCCAGTAATTCAGGAGTGTCGGGGCCTTAAGTATTGGCGAGGTCCAGACCGAACGCGAAATTCACCGCCTCGACAATTAGCTATAAATACTCACTCAGCTGTCACTTAATACCACCAACAATCACCAGTTTGGACTATTGAGAGGCTCATTGGGCCTCAGACATCTCACGATCACACACATCTACTTCAGATCACATCCCAATTGGATCTCTAAACCTTCCAAGATCAACTGTTTTTCTCCATTGAAAACTCAGCCCATCACATACTCATCACCATAACTGTACAACAACACTCCATAACTGACAATGTCACTACTAAAGCCCGTGACCCGCCAAATGCAGCGGAATCCAAACCTCAAGCGTGTGGCTGTGGCACTTACGCTGCTCTTCGTCGTTTATCAGACCTACACGTCGCTTTATGCCCTCCCACACCACTTCAAGCACCTTCAGTCCCAACCACCAACCATCACACTGCCAGGGGACCCAACTAAGCACCACCAGGAGTCATTCCTGTCCCTGCTAAGCGCGCCACCGCCACAGAGAGACCCACACAATGTGCGTGTGCAGCTCGCGAAGGCGTATCCTTACGACAAGGAGAGCCCCGTCCCGCACACGATCTGGCAGACGTGGAAGACAGGTCTCGAGGACCCAGCAACGTCCAACAAGATGCGCAAGTACGCGAAGAAATGGGTTAAGGTCACTAAAGAGGAAGATACAACGTTCCACCACCAGCTGGTTCCTGACTCCTTAGCACACGAACTCGTTGGGTTTCTATACAAAGATGTGCCCGCCGTTGCACACGCGTTTAATATCCTTCCAAAGCCGATCTTGAAGGCAGATATGCTGAGGTACTTACTACTGTTTGCTCGTGGTGGGATCTATTCAGACATGGACACAATGCCGATGAAGCCGCCGTCGCAGTGGGAAGCTTTCAATGAGACGCTTTACGGCGAGGCGAACCACGCTGGTTTGATAGTGGGGATCGAGGCAGACCCAGATAGAGAGGACTGGGCTCAATACTACGTCCATCGTGTGCAGTTCTGCCAGTGGAGTATGGTGAGCAAAGTCGGACATCCAATGCTCGGTGAGCTGATTGCCCGCATTGTTGAGATCACTCTGGAGAGAGAAAAGAAGGGCACACTGACGGTGCTGACGAAAGAAGACGGTGATGGTGTCATGGACTGGACTGGGCCTGGTATCTGGACGAAGGAGATCTTCAAGTATCTGAATGAGTTGCAGAGAATGACGAACAGAAAGGAACTGGCAGTTGTGAACCCAACGAACAGGAACAAGCACAACAAGGACCTCGATATTGCCATTGACGGTATCGATTGGCGATTCTTCACTGGTATGGAGGAGTCGGTTGTGTTTGGCGACGTCCTGGTGCTTCCGATCACGTCCTTCTCACCTGGTGTCGGACATATGGGTTCAAAACATATCAACGACCCAATGGCGTACATCAGACACATGTTCGAAGGAAGCTGGAAGGGCGATCAATGAAAAAATGTTACTGTCTGTCATTACTTATCTACCTTGTTACTGTTTAAATGTCACTGTTATTACTATTATCACTAATCTGTGAATATGTAAATATGTAAATATGTCTACAAAATCACACAACCAGACTTCTTCTTCTTCTTCTTTGGTGGTGCTGCAGCTGTGGTCTTCTTCTGTGCTGCTGGTGCTGTCTTTGCAGCCACTGGCACTGCCTTGAGCGACTCCTTACGCGATGATGGTCTTCTCTCATCAGTAGCTCCTTCACTGACAACACCAGCACCAGTAGTCTCTGCCTCAGCAGCTCCCACAGGATTGGCCTCCTCTACCTCACTGCGCATGATCTGTCTCACCACATCAACAAATGCCTCGTCCACGTTCGTTCTCAGCATCGCACTCGTCTCGTAGAATGGTACCTTACCCCAGCTCTCACTCACAGCAATACCCTCCTCTGGGCTGAGCTCTCTGCGCTCTTCAAGGTCGCACTTGTTCCCGACAAGCACCATAGGCACAGGACCGCCTTTAATTCTCAAGACCTGCTCTCTCAACTCCAACAGTTCCTTCAATGAGCTCTCGTCAGCGACAGAGTACACGAGGAGGAAGCCACGGCCAGATTTGATGTAGAGCTCACGCATAGCAGTGAACTGTGCCACACCGGCTGTGTCCAGGATCTCTAGATCGCAGGGACGGGAGTCAATCTCCAGTTGCTTACGGTATGAGTCCTCGATAGTTGGGTCATATGTGTCGATGTAGACGTTCTGGACGAATTGCACTGTAAGTGAGGACTTACCCACACCACCGGCACCCAAAACAACGATCTTGTAGTCTGAAAGGCTGTTAGTATTTGGCAAAAATGGGTCAGAAAACTAGCTCGGACATACCTCTCATTAGGTGATACTCTCGCTCTGTGTGATGGTTAATTACTGGGTATTAAGACGATTTGATCCTTCAGATCTTTGGAGTTTCTTTTTCGGGAAAGTGGAAAATTCAGAGATCTTCAGAAAGGGATCAGATAGGAATTATTGTGGAATGAGCGCGTTTCTTGCCCGGAAACTCGTGTTTTAGAGGTGTGATTTCGTTCCTACGCTCTCACATTCACTACTTATGGTTCCAATTCGCTTTCAGGGAAATTATGGTGGCTTTTATTACCACTTTTCCTTTAAAGAATGGGAATGTATGCACAGTTGTTAATGATACCGTATTCCACATACATAGGGCAACGAGGTACCTCATTCCCGTACTAACTATCCCAATTACACACTCACCAGTAACTCAGCAAATAGCCTTTCCTTTACTTCTTCTCCCTACAGTTCAGCAACTTATTATTGACCTCTTTACAAGTGATCCAATTGGCCCATCTATCAAATCTTAGACCCTTGATCTATGTACAATCACACACCATGAAACAATACCACCCTATATATATACACGCACCTATCTGAGGTCATTCTACTTCTTCAACCCCTGTGCGATAAGCTTCTTCACAAGCTTTTCGTCAGCCTTCCACACATTTCTAACTTCCTCCCAATTCACGCTCTTCAAGACCTCGCCGACTTTCTTTCCCTCTCCGATACTAGCCAGGAATTCATCCACTTTGCTCTTGACCTCTTCTTCACTGGCAACTGGGAGCTCTTTCAAGTACTTCTCGATCACTTCAGCTTCCTTTAGTTCTTTCTCCTCCAATTCTGGTCTCTCTAGCTTCTTGTACTCCGCAGCTGAGTCCCTTCTCTGCTTTATGGTCTTCTGGAAGGTCTCAAACAGCAAATACTCTGAGAGCTTGGAGTCTTCAGTCTCCAGTTCCTTGTTCTTGATGGTTGCCAGTAGGGACTTGATGGTATCCCTCGTCAAAACGTCTTTGGCTCTCATCGACACCTTCAAGTCCGTCTTCAGCAGAGATAAGGAGTCATTATAAGCCTTGGTGGCATAACCTCTGCTTAGGACTCCGCTGCTCACTCTCTTTCTCACAATAACACCGAACATTTCGTATAAAGACACCTTCAATAGTGGTATTAATGGCTGTTCTGTTCAAATTAAATTACATCAACACTTTTTATCACGTAAGCCCCTACAAACAATATGCGATATACACAGAAATACACCATTAACTACACTAAATCACTGCGATTCGGGCTTCTTTTGACTATACACACAGCGTCTCATGTCCATCATCTCAGCTCTCACTCTCCTTCTCCAAAAACTCCGTCCACAGACTCACAAAACTCTCTCTTTTCCCACTCTCAGCACCACCGACTCTCTTTCCATGCTCCAATCCAGCCTGTTGTCTCTGTTCTTCATCCCAGCCCAAGAAGTTGCTGATCAATCGCAACACTTCAAACTTCTTCGTGTCTCCACGCGGTAATGCCACAAAACTGATGAACAGATTCGATACAAGTTCCTTATCCACTTGATCTGAAGTTGACGACTGTTTAATCAACTGTAATGCCTTAGTCAAATGCTCATTTAGTATCACAGCCTCATGACGGGACTTCCCTAGCTGTAGTTGTTTCTCCCGCACATCTGCCTCTAATTGAGTGACTCTCTCTAGTTGTTTCTGGAGTTCTGCTATCGTCACGCCCAAGTCTGTGATTTGTGTCTCCTTCGATGCAACATTGGCTTCCAGTTCATTTATTGTGGTCTGTAACTGGGCATTAATGGTCTCTCCTTTACTCACGTCATCCTTTAGCCCAGTCAGTTGATCCTTCAAGCTCGAGTTCTCACTCTGGAGAGCCTCTATCTCTTCGTTCTTCACATCCAGCTTCCCATTCAATGCATCAATCTCCTCGTTCAAAGATCTGTTCACCATAGAGTCGTTCTGGAGCTTGATACTCATCTCCTCATTCTCGTCCACGAGCCTCTTATTTTCTTTCTGTAACCTCACGACATCCTTCTCCTTCCCACTTTTCAATTGATCGACTTCACTAGTCAACTTATCGTTGTCGCTTCTTAACGTCTTGATTTCCTTCTGTAGCGAGTCGCATTCCTCGTTAACATCACCTGCTTCTTTTACCAGAGATTCCTTCTCCTTCTTCAGACTTTCAACCTCACTCCCTAGTCTCTCGTTCTTCTGTCTCAGTTGCAAATTCTGTGATTCGTACCCTTCTAATGTCTCTCTGAGCTGGATCAACTCGGCCTTGTTCTCTTTCATCTCTGCAAATAACGACTTCATGGATCCGATACGCTCGACCAGAGTCTCGTATTTGGATTCGATTTCCTGTCTAGCAGACTCAGATTCCTCCAGTTGGCTCTTGAGTGATTCCAGCTCATTTCCCTCGGATTCTTGAACATTATTGCTTCCATCTTTCTGATCTTCCACTGGCTCCTTCTTATCGTCGCCATTTTCGTTGGCTTCTTCAGTTACGACTTCAACGGCAGCAGCTTCTTCTTCTTCTGGCTTCACAGGCTCTTGATCCTCTTTAACTTCGTCAGAAATCTCCCCATTTCCCGTCTCTTCAGCCTTTACTGGACTCACCACCTCATCAACAGTACCGTCTGGTTTACCAGCCTCAATCTCATCGGTTTTTGGTACAGATTTCACAGCTGAGCCGTTGCTCTTAGACTTGTTCTTGTTCTTCTTTGCCATTATCTCAGATCACTCGAATAGCCAGTCCAACAGCGACTTTAAAGACCTTTCCAAACTGTCAATAAACTGAATCGAACTGAACAAAATCTCGATTACGTATTCCATTTTTTTCACTCTTCGAGCTTTTCGAGACGCGCTAAAAATTGATTTGGGGGAGAAATACACGGCAAAGAGGCCAAAAGACTACTGATAATACCTTAGAAGGACACTGATTCCGTGTATCTTTTATTAGAGGAGGGAAAGGGAAGCTCAATTGAATTCCTTGCAGATTTTCCACGTCATTTTAAGGGTGAAATAATGGTGGATATCAGAGACTTCTTCGGAAACACGCCAAAGAAGACATCTAAAGCTGCAAAGCCGGCACCAAAGCCTGGAAAGGTCACCAAACCTGTTCCAAAAACGCGAGAAAAGAAGACTATACCAGCAACTTCCAAAGATGATGAGATTGAGGAACTTGAGGAGTCCACACAGGCTGTTACTTCAAAAAGAAAACAATCCAGACCGGTCATAATTGATGATGAGAGTGATGAAGAGGTCACTATCACCAAACCACCGCCAAAGAAGCAGAAAGTCGAGCCAAAGAATGAAATCAAACGTAAAGTTCAAACCATTGACGATGATTTTGTTGTTGATTTGGACGAAGACGATGATGATGACTTCCTGGCTGAACTCGATCAGCTTGAGAAGACGAAGTCCTCACAGCCCAAACCAAAAGCTGAAGAGAAGCCTGTTAAGAAAGAGCCTGTGAAAGCTGCTGCAAAACCGGCCGCCAAACCTGCTGCAAAACCGAAGGCCGCACCTAAGGCTGCACCAAAGAAGACTGCAGAGAAGAAAGGAGATGCCCCTGATATCAAAGATTTACTGGGTAAGATTCCAGACGCTGAACTGCCTGAGTCCATTGACACCTCCAACTTCGACTACAAGAGCTTCAAGGCGAAGCAAACTGCTGGTGCACCTTCTGAATCCAACATCACCATTCCGCAGGGCCAGCCAAACTGTTTGATGGGACTCACGATTGTCTTTACTGGTATTCTGCCTAACCTGACGCGTGATGATTCAGAGAACCTAGCGAAGCAGTATGGGGCTAAAGTCACCAAGTCCATCAGTAAGTCCACGTCTCTAGTGGTTCTTGGTGATGATGCTGGTCCGTCTAAGGTGAAGAAGATAAAGCAGTTTAAACTGAAGGCCACGACAGAGGAGGGATTCCTAATGTTGATCAGTGGAATGCCGGCAGATGGTGGTGACGGGGAAGTTGCTCAACGTGAGAAGGCAAAGAGAGAAAAGGAGGAGCAGAAGGCCATCCAGGAGGCAATGGAAATGCAGGAGGAGCAGGAAAGAAAGGAGAAAGAAGCGGCCGTGAAGAAGGCGAAGACCGAAGGTGATGATAAGGTGCTCACTGACAATGACAAATTGTGGACCGTCAAATATGCACCTTCAAAGATTGAACAGATATGTGGTAATAAGTCGTCTGTGCAGAAGTTGAAGAGTTGGCTGGAGACATGGCAAAGTAAGTTTGGTGAACAGCCACCAAAGAAGGGAGACACTGAACTACGTGCGGTCTTAATTCATGGTCCACCAGGAATAGGAAAGACCACTGCTGCTCATCTTGTTGCAAAGGAGTGTGGGTACGATATCATTGAGAAGAACGCATCTGATGTTAGATCAAAGAAGTTACTGACATCGACTATCAAGAATGTTTTGGATAACTCGTCAGTGATGGGATTCTACCAGAAGGATAAGAGTTCGCAGAACAAGTCGAAATTTGTGATTATCATGGATGAAGTGGATGGTATGTCTGGTGGTGACCGTGGTGGTGTTGGTGAATTGGCGAGCTATTGTCGAAAGACCCAGACGCCTTTGATCTTGATCTGTAACGACAAGTCACTTCCAAAGATGAGACCATTCGATAGAGTCACACTAGACCTCCCATTCAGAAGACCAAGTGCCAGAGAGATGAAGTCGAGATTGATGACGATTGCACTAAGAGAGAAGATCAAGCTTGATCCAAATATCATTGACCAGCTAGTCTCTGCGACATCTAATGATATAAGACAGATCATCAACTTGTTGTCGACTGTCTCCAAGACTGCTACTTCCATTGACTCGACCAATTCATCTCAGATATCTAAAGAGTGGCAGAAGAACTCCACATTGAAGATCTTTGATATCATCCCACTATTGCTCAGTTCCCGCTCATATTCTGGTCAAACCCCACTGTACAAACTATTCGAGTATTACTTTGACGACTTTGCATTTGTCCCTCCAATGCTCCAGGAGAACTACATCAACACGCAGCCACATCCATCGCAGTACCCGCAATACTCTGGTAAGAGTCACATTGAGAGGGTGGCCAATGCAGCAGAGTCAATCTCTTTTGGTGACCTGGTAGATGCAAAGATCCACTCTTCCGAGCAAGCTTGGTCCCTGATGCCTTTCCATGCCTTGATGTCCACGATCAGACCGGCCAGTTATGTCGCAGGTAACTTGAGTGGCCGTGTTAGTTTCGCTCTATGGTTTGGCCAGAATTCTAAGATGGGTAAATACTACAGAATCCTGAGAGATGTTGAGTATAGAATGAGATTGAGAACAGGTGGAACCAGTGATGATGAATTGAGATTATTTTACGTCCCACTTCTGATTGAAAGACTATTGTCCCCGTTGCTTGATTCTGGAAGTGATGATGACGCAATCAAAGAAATCATAGGCATATTGGACTACTATTATCTGACCAAGTCGGACTGGGACCAACTCATGGAGTTCAACGTTGGTGCACACAAAGCCGTTGACAAGCTCAAGAAGATCCCAACAAAGTCCAAAAGTAAATTCACTAGAGTTTACAACAAGGGTGATCATCCAAGTGCTGTTGTTAAGCCTGCTGTGAGTACCGGTATCAGTACATCGAAGGCGAAGAAGGACAAGCCAGACCTCGAAGACGCTATTGAAGACGATGACGAAGGCGATGAGGAGGAGGATGAGTAGTGGTTTTAATATAAACTGAAACTGAAGTCTTTATGGGTTGTACTCTACTCAAATACCGGGTAGCAGTAGTAGTAGTGGTAGTAGTAGTTATAATCAATTTAGATTGTACTATTTAACTTATCTAAAGGGACAAGAGCTTTCCTGCGTGTTGGTTGTATCTATGACCGCTGACTATAGAACCTTCAATAACACTGTTGATCTCATTGAATTCCTCATCAGTCAACTCAACTTTAGCAAAGTTCTCCTGGACTCTCTTAACAGAAGATGAGCTAGGAATTGGGATAATCTTGGAGTACTGGGATCCATTGATAGTCTTCTCAGAAAAGTATTTAACCCATGCTAGAGCCAATTGTGCTAGTGTAACGTTCTTCTTCGAAGAGAACCCCCTTAGTTTATCAACAATAGCCACATTCTTTACGATGTTCTCTTCAGAGAAACGTTCAAAACTGTGACGGATATCGCCTTCTGGGATATCAGACTTCTTTGTGAGTTCACCAGTCAAGAATCCTCTTGAGAGTGGAGAGTAGGCGACAATAGGAACCCCCAGTTCTCCCGCAGTCTTTGCAAGGCCATTAGTTAAGATATCTCTAGTGAACAAAGAGAACTCCAATTCAACACCAGCAATACCATTTTTAGATAACTGAGCAGCTTTTCTCAGTGTGTCTGCATTGACTTCGCTCAGTGTGTAAGCCTTGATCTTTCCCTGGTCCACTGCCTCATCAAGAGCAGCAATTGTAATCTCCAATGGAATATCTGGACTCAGTCTTGCAGGTTCAAAGATATCAAGATCGGGAATGTACTTCAAAATGTTATCAATTGAGGCATGAATTCCATCCCTGTCGACAAGGGGAGCAAACGAAGGAGATATGGAACCTTTGATTGAAATAATGGTGTTCTTTCTTTGCTCTGGGAAGGCCTCAAAATACTCTTTAAAGTAGACCAAGTTCAGATACTCGGAGCCATAGAACTCACCACCATTGAGAAAGGTCTTTTGTGGGGAATTGACCTTGATTGCTTCATTGATGGCGTCGAAGGCGATCTGTTTAGGGATCGGCTCTGGTCTCCAAGTGAAGGACATGGTGCCGAAGCCTTCGTTTGCGACTGAGGAAAGGAGATCTGACATTTCTGAATTGGTAGTATTGGCTGACTGATTGGTTATGAAGATAGTATAGTTCGTAGTTCAATTGGGGGAGAATTGTGTGGGTTGAAGACGGCCTTTTATATTAACAATTGGGTTGTGGTTGGGTTTACAGGCTTCACCGGCTTTAGTACTTGATCGTTACCCAAAGAAGAAATGGTATTAGCCAAATTGGTGTTCAAAGTGGACTAACTCCGTAAGAACATCAGAAACATCAATATTACCAGCTCCTTAGTCAATGTCCTCTGGTATAGTCCTCTAAATGGTCAATCAACTGTCTATTGGGCACTGAGATTGAGAATATGACGGTCTGATAGCAAATAACTCTGTCTATACGTCAATTTCATCATGAGCCATAACTTGAAGATGGCAATATCAACAAGATCAGCAACAATCCAACCAGTCCCACCCCGTTACTCAGCTGAAGCTAAACACCTCATATTCGAACACGCTCATAGATCTCACGTCCCTCAAATGCCCATCTCCCCAGCCTTTTCCCTATGTCGTCCACAGCACTTTTCAGTTCATCAGCCACTCCATAAATGTGGCTGCTGATGTCATGATAAAGGATAAACACGCGGAACTGTCACAAATTTAATGTTCCTTTGAATCCAATCAGATCAACCGAATGAAATACAAACTATCACCTCTCTCCACCACTCTACATCACTACCAACGCAGACCCTGTTTGTCCTTCATACTTTACAATTTTCCCCTTCTACATCACCATCCATCATGGCTATATTCTTCAGGTCCCCATCCACATCTTCAACAGACTCGGAATCTGGCTCCATATCATCCGAAACGGACCGGCTCCTAACTGCAAAGAAGTCCATAGACAACCTCCGGAAGGACAACTCTGACATTGAACTCCTTGAAGACTTTGAATCAGACGCAAACACTTCCTCAACGAACCCATTCATAGATCCAAGCACTGCTTCATACTGGTCTTCGGTTTACAGAAAGTGTAACTATGAGTGTCGCCATCACTTCGATCCACACTTTGAATGGTCTAAGCAGGAGGAGGAAGAAGTCTTGAAGACTCTAGGCTACAGAGTCACATTATTGGCCTGCTTCATGTTTGTTGGTCTACAGATAGATAGAGGAAACATATCACAGGCTATCTCAGACAACATGCTGACTGATCTCAATCTCACCAATGAGGACTACAACTTATCTAACATGTTGGCAAAGCTTGCTTTCCTCGCAGTGGAAATACCCTCTGGGATGGTTTGTAAATGGTTGGGCCCTGATGTGTGGCTTCCTATCCAGATGATCCTATGGTCAGTTGTCGCAGTATGGCAAGGCTTCATCACTGGAAGAACGTCATTTCTTGTCTCCAGAACTCTGATAGCTGTCCTCGAAGGTGGATTCATCCCAGAAATGGTGCTTTGGTTATCATATTTCTTCACTTCTGGTGAACTTAGTGTCAAATTATCATATTTCTGGTCGTCTGCTGCCGCTGCTCAGTGTCTATGTGGACTTCTCGCTTTTTTCATTCTCAGATTGAGAGGTTTCCTTGGACTCGAAGGCTGGAGATGGTTGTTTATCATAGAAGGTGGTTTCACACTTATGATTGGAATCTCATCATATTTCCTTATTGTGCCCTCCGTTGTGGAGACTAAGACCTTCTGGAACAAGAAAGGCTGGTTTACTCATCGTCAAGAGAAGATTGTTGTCAATAGAGTATTGAGAGATGACCCATCCAAGGGAGATATGCATAATAAACAGGCTATTGGTTTCAAACTCCTCTGGAAAGCCATCAAAGACTACGATCTATGGCCAGTCTACATCATCGGATTCCTTGCATTTATCCCAGTCAACACTGTCACTTACTACTTCACTCTGAACCTCAAAGAAGCTGGCTTCAATACATTTGACACGAACCTACTGACAATCCCGTTCAACCTATTCCATATTGTCTTTCTCATAGGAATCACTAGACTGTCGGAACACGTCAATGAGAGATCTTTAGTGGAGCTGATAGCGCCACTATGGGTTCTCCCAGGTCTAGCTGTTCTTCGGTGGTCCAATGCTATAAGTGACAACAAGTTCATGCTCTTCTTGACATCTACTTTCATTCTATCCCAGCCTTACATTCACTCCATCAATGTGTCATGGGTGTCTAGAAACTCAAATTCTATCAGAACAAGAACCATCAGTGCGGCTCTTTACAACATGTTTAATCAAGCAGGTGGTATGGCCGCTGCAAATGTCTACAGATCTGATGATGCTCCTCGTTACCTGAGGGGAAACGGGCAGCTGTTCTGGTTGAGTGTTTTCACTGCTATATATCTTGTTGGTGTCAAGGCTTATTATGTCTACAGAAACCGTCAGAAGGAGAGAATATGGTCACAGTGGAGTTATACTGAGAAGGAGGAATACGTCAGAAACACTAGAGATGAAGGAAATAAACGGTTAGACTTCCGTTTTGCGCATTGAAGTGACTTTTACTTCAGTTCCCATACATACATAGACCTACTTATTGCATGTTTGACTTCCTCGAAAGAGGTTTATTATGAATTATCGAGTATCTGTGTAAACCATCCTCTCGTAATGAAGACTCCCTGTGTACAGTCCCATCGTGCGTCATCAGCTCTTCAAACCGTTGAGAAACCGAAAGGAAAAAAGGTGTCAAAAAAGAAATAAGCATGCCGAAATCGGTATGGCCAACAGTCGAGGCTCCAACAACACCTCAGAAAAGTGTGTCTGAACACCCGATTCGGCCCTGGAGTTGATCTTATAGGCCAGTTGAACCGTGTTTATGTGACTGGTTTTCACGCGTGTCCATTGTTATATAAGTTGATCCCAATCCTGTCACTGCAAAACCCACCATGAGTATGATAGTAGTGTCACCCCCACCACTCTCACTTTCAGCATCCACATCAACATGATAGACAGACTTCCCACTGAGATCCTAGCCACAGAGTTAGTTCGCTTCTGTGATAAAGATGATGCTTTCAACCTGCTTTTGACCTGTCGCACCGTCAACAGAGCCACCTCGGACCATTTCCGCAAGACACATAGACTCAACGCCTGTAATCTGATCAATATGGACAACCCGATCTTCTTTGATGAACACCGAGGATACAGATACAATACGTGGCAGCTCAGGAAAAGTTCAAACTGTGGGACTTACAACTACTACGATCATAGAGGTGACTACGTTAAGGACTACAAAAGACTAGATCATGTCAAGAAAATGGCAAAACTGTGATGAACTACAGCTAAAAATGAACTAGCATTAATGATTAGAATGAAATTAGAAACTTGTGAATATTATCACATTTATATTAGTAGTAGCGATAATTGTATCATTTTGCCTCACTTGGACTGATGTGAATCTCCTCTTGTGAAGTACTCACACTGACCTTCTCAAGATCTTCCAGGCTGTCTGTCTGCTTCTGTGATCTCTTGTACAGCATGGTCAGTGGGACCAAAAGAATCAACATCATAGCATCCAAGGCCATGTTGTAGGCATATCCCTTAAGGTATCTTGGAGCATCAACAGTCTTCCACACGAACAAAGGAACCCATACACTGAACGTGTTTCCGAGTGTGTTCATTGTGCTCAAAGTCAGTGCTCTAGAACTTGAATTACCTGAACAGATAATGTTGGCCCAAGAGTAAAGCACAGCAGCAATGGAGTTAGCTGTTCCTGATAAAAAGAATGCGAACATCTTTCCACCCTTAGATATATTCCAAATCGTCAATAGCAGGGCTGCGAGGAAGTTGAAGGCTGCAACATAAGCAATAATGAATGGGTGGGAATCCTTCCATGAATCAACAACAATACCATTGACCAACGAGAAAAATATTGTAACAGCTGGAATCACTGTAGTGATAGTATTGGTTTGATAGACTGAATATCCAGCTTCTTTCAACCAAATTTGAAGACCAGAGTTCGAAGAAATACCATCCGCCTGGGAAAAGAAGATGGCAAATATCACCAGGGCCCAGAACCTCCAACCTTTCAAGGTCTCCAGAACAATACTGAGATTCAGTTGATCATTCGATCTTCTTCCTTCTCTGACCATTCTTAGCCTAGCGAGTTTCTTCTCTCTGTCATTCAGCAGTCTGGATGAGCAGTTCTCTGGCATTCCTGGGAGAACAAAGACACCATAAGAAGCAATAGGCAGAGTTATGATGAATGCAAGGACGTAAAGCCATTGCCATCCTTTGAGTCCATGGAGCCCATCAAGGTGCTTATAAGCTGCAGCTTGGATATATCCAGCAGACATACCACCAATCTGCGAAGAACAGAAATATAGGGCCGATCTCTTTGTCAGTTCAAACTTCGTGTACCAGGAACCCAAAATGTACTGACACATAGGGAAGAAGAAAGATCCTAAAAGACCAATGCAGAATCTTAATGCGTATAGTTGATGATAGTTCTTGATTTTGAAGATGAACAACGTGAACAATGCCCACAAAACGTCCATGATTGGAAGGTAGTATTGAATAGGGAGCTTGGTTCCCAACAATGTGAGAGGGATCTGACCAACAATGAAACCAGCCATGTAACAGGAGTTTTGATAAGTCAGTTGATTGCCAAACATCTTAAGATCCTCTTTCATTCCTGAGACGTATGAGTATCCAACTGCACTGGAGTCCAGGGTCTTGACGAAAGACGTCAGGAACAAATAAAGAAGAATGAGCAGATCTAATTTGATGATGAGCCTTTTCTCCTCCTTCGTATCTGTCTTGGAGAACCATTGGTACCATGTCTGTGGTTCTTGCTTAGTGCGGAGGTAGTCGATGTCCTCTTGTGTCAGTTCAGCAAGCAGGTCATCTGCGATGTCGAACTCATGGACGATGTCAGAGTCGATATAGACTGGTGGTACTATCACTTCTGTTGTCATGATGATTAGACTGATGAATTGAGAACAATCATAAAAGACTGGAAACACACAGGATCTGCCCTCTTCTTATAGATCTTCGTACCTTAAACAGTCCAATCAGGAGATAATCACAACGTCATCTTCAGCTGTATATTCCTAGTATCCACAATAGCTAACATTGGGCATTTGAAGAGTTCACTAACGTATCCTCGCCTGTTTATTCTTCCATTCACGTGAAAAGAGTACATCTATGCGTCAAAACAAATTTGTTATGTGAGTGCGGACATTACGAATTTGGGAAATTACGGAGTTCTATAAAGCCAAGTTCTGTCAATTGGTAAAGTGTCGTGATGTCTATTCAATAATAATAATCTGATGATGTCTGGTGACTGGTATGTGGACCCTTTTGTATGGCCGTTCTATTGTGATTTAAGGGTAATTGGATCTCAAATCGTATCAGATTCACTGCATTATATTGGTCAAATTTGGGATCTCTATACCAGAAGTGTGGCGCAGTGCAGTGGGCCCTGCACTGTGCTTGATGGATTTCGCCGTATGATTCTTCCCCATCTGTAGTCTGTAAGGCAATCACCGTCAATTGCCGTGAATAAGCAGAATCCAACGGGCAACATAGCTACGTAGATGATGCACACTTCTAGTCCTGCTTCTTCTGAACTTTAGAAATATCTTTATGATTGTTTATTCAACAACAACTCAGAGACAGTGAGTTAAATTGACGCATTATTTCCCCTCCGACACGTCAAGGAACACTACAACACTCACTTGATAGCGAATAAATAGGCGTTATCATTCCCAAATAAATAAGATAAATATGCGTCAAAAGCAGATCCAGACGAACTGACACTGCTTCAACCCAGTTAAACAATCATTCAAATAAAAACACACCATCAACAAAGAGCCAAAGACTGTCACCAACAATAGCTGATAAGTCCAATAAATAGAAGAGACATTTCAATGATATCTCACTCCAGTCTCCAGTTCTCCCTTATCCAATGCAAAACATTAACAAATTCTCACCGCAGTTAGAACAACCATGCCATTCATACCAAACGAACAACACTCTATAAGTTTCCAACCTTACCATAAACCACAAGCAAAAAAAACACAGGATACTTCAGTACGAGCCATCCCAACTTTTCAGTGATGTTGTCCCCCATGAGCTCAGTCGCCATGTCTAAAACAACATCTGTTTCCATAACGGCATGTACCAGTTCTAGCCCAATTCTCACACATCTTCGACCTCCATTTCGACCCACGGTTGATCTGTCTCAACTCATGCTCGCCGTGTGCGAATTGGCACTTGGAACTGTACGGACAGGAGCCAGTTCTCATGAATGTAGCACATAGCTCAGTCTTGTAGAGACTCTTGTTGACCTTACTCTCACCAGATGAACTTGAACCGGCCTTTGCGTGTGGTGGCTGTTGGTTCTGGTGGTTGTCGGTGTGGCTATGCTCTTTCTCCTGAGAATGGTTATGAGTCTGGTTGTGGTTATAGTTATGGTTATGTGCTGAGGCCGCTGGAGGCGTGTGTGTGTCTAGCTTCGTCAGGTTCTCCTGGGTCAGAGGTTGTTGAGATTCCGCCTTTCTGGCCATCAGTAACTTATTAGCCTCCTCAATCTGCTGCTGTTGTGTCTGTAGTTGTGCTTGCAGCTGTTGCAACTGCTGGGCGACTAGCTGAGCCTGCTGCTGTAAGAATAGCGGGTTCTGGAGCCATTGCTGCTGCTGTTGTTGTTGCTGTTGGAGCAGCTCTAGGTACTGTTGCTGCTGTTGGAAGTTCTGAAGGAGCGCGTTGGTGGTGTTGATAGGCATCTGTTGGTTGCTGAATGAGTTTTCCGGTGCCAATTGAGGGAGTTGGGCTGTATTAATAGGCGTATTAAGTTGGGTGTTTGCTGGAGTAGGCTGACTGGCACTGGCGGAGGAGCCGGTTTTTGCAGTGCTGGACATGGTTAGTGGATTGAAGTGCGGGATGGGCGGCGTGGTGGAGCTGGAGACAGCTGGTGTGGATGAGGCGGTTGCTGAGAACAGGGACTGCTGGTCGTAGGCGCTGGTGGTGGAGTTGGCGCTGCTAAAGACGCCCTCCATCAGCTGATTGCGCAGGAACTGGGCTTCTTCTGCAGTGTTGTTGTTTTTAGTCTTGCCTTCCCCCCACAGCAGATTCGTAGGCAGAAGGTGTCTTGCCTGGGCTTCCTCAGCGCTCTCGAATTGTGTCCCGCTGGCCGGCAGATAGGCAGACGACGACACGGACTGGCCCAGAAGGTCGAAGGAGGTCTTGCTCAGTCCACCCATCGGCTGCGGTGCCTTGAAGTCGCCACTGGTGTATTCGTTGTACTGCCAACTGGACATATTCCGTCTAAATAGAGTTCCTAATCCGTCTAACTGATAACCTGTCACTCTGCTTAACTTAGATAGATCTCTGTGTACTGTACAAGCTTAGCCCAAAATACACAAAAACACCTCTAAATTCGTCTGAAATGTCTGCTCTGGCGTGCTAATCGGGACTGATTGAATGAGGGGAGTGATAGTGGGCCACTTGATCCGCTGGACTGAAGACTCTTCCTCAAAGTGAAGGCAAATCGTAGGAGTAGTCTTTCCCTCTTCTGGTTACTAGTTCCTCTCAATGGCTGATGCACTGAAAATGTCTGTGCAAGCTGTATAAGGGTATAAGCCAAAATAAATAGTGGAAAACAGATTCCTTTCTCGCTGTCAGGAGGTAATAAATGGATAAAGGACCTCTGGGTACTTAAATACAAGAAGAGGGCAAAACAAGGTGAATTTGCATAACTTTCTTCTCTTCGACTGGCTCTACACTTTTGCCATCACTGTTACACATTTGTCCTGAATCTGCTTTTGTCCCATGTGTCCCGAACCTTGATTTGTCCGTTCTACAAATTTCTTTTTCTCTGGTTACAGAAGACACTAAAAACCGATGAATCGAAGTCCAGGGTCCTCTTCAGGGCCGTTCAGTACAATAATCATCTTTCTACAAGAGTAGTCATGGGCAGCGTTCCCTCAATTTACCTTCATTATTGTACATACAGCACTCTACCAGTGTTAAAAGCCACTTCTTTTTCGGTGTAACTACACGTTTGCTCCTTATCGATTCCATCAGTGGTAAGCGCACTCCTCTATGATTGTGCCCCCATCAATTTTTGGGCCTGTTCCGGCATTTCGTCTCATGAGGGTAACGAAGCTTTAGGCTTTAGGGTCTTCTCGCAGATTCAAACTAGTAGTTAACTAGTAGCTCACTAGCTACGTAACGAATATGAATTATAGCCCAGGTACTGCCAGTTGTGGGTCCTCGAACATAAGTTACTTGCTTTCAGAGTTCAGCATCAGTTTTATTCAGAGCTAGGCTCTAGCTCCGAGTGCACTTTGAACAGTTCATAACCTGTTCCATCAGACTGGAGTAATAAGTACCCCTAGTAGTATAACAGAGTATCCGATCAAAGCATAGCCCAGGTTATCATCTTCCTGTGACCAAGAATCTCTTGAAGCGCTTTTCTCCAACATAGGTCATCATCTCAGCGGTCTTCATGAGACTAGTATTAACTGTCTCTCACATATATAGCTGCTAGCATCCAACTCCTTCACGATCACAAAACGAAGCTCCGAGTTTCGGTGTTAAAGATGTGTCCGCAAACCATATGAAGAAAAAAAGAGACGAATATGCAGAACGACGTTAGAAAAGAAGACGAATCCAGAAAAATCTGTCCGACCCTCTCAAAAGTTTTTCCGAAATGGCCATGTCCGCTCTTTTGATCCTTCATGGTTTGTTGCCATCAGTTGGGTCCACCAAATTCCTGACACAAGAAAGGGACTTAGACTTCAGTTGTTCCAGCTAGAAGTTAGTAACAATAGGTTAGTATACGAATGCATGGTCGGAACCGTATTCCCTTGTTATAGCCGCTCCATAGATCACACATCCGAGCCAAATCCAAGGCCACAGTGACCAGTATTGGAACTGTCCAGCTGTTTTCGAATGGCCGCGAGAGTGTTCCTAGCTCCGATGTTGAACTTCGTGGGACAAATTCGGACAGCCGTTAGAACTTTTAGGGACATCCAAACAATTCAGGAAGGCCTATGTCAGACTTATAACCAATCTGACTATATCCATCATGTAATCAGTCTCTGTGGATAGGTGAAGCCTATATGGCTAGTGTATAGTAGGTAGTAGGTGGATAGTGCCCAACTTCAGCCTTGAAGTTGAGAGTACCATCACCTATTCTTCGTGACTCAGCGCGTACTCTGTCCGTGGGGGTTGTCCAATTGAGACCCACATCAGCGGAGACCGCTATGGTCTCCGGTTCGGATTCGTCTGAATCAATTTGTCTCTTGTAGTATAGGGATTGTGACATAGCGAATCAACGTCCTGGAAGTCTGGTAAGAAGGGACAAACAACCCCAGACTCCAGTCCGACACATCACACAACACTTAATCGGCCAGAAACTAGGTACCTAAGCCAACAACTTGTAAAGAGGTAAGCGAACGTAACACTGAGGGCTCCAGAGTCCATGGTCACACTTTCGATAGGATATGTAGTCAAGCGTTCAATTGTATAAAGGCGCAGTCGTCTGTACTCGCACTCCGATTTGATACTCCCAGTGTGGAATCTGGACACCCAGGATCCGGGTCTCAAAATACATGCCAACAGTTATCCCAGTTGCCGATTGGCTCCCTCAGGAATCTGCATTACTTCGTACTGACATCAACTTGACACATCGTGACACATCTCGAACTAACTGAAGAAAGTATAAATAAGGTAAACAAACATGCACAATCTACAGAAACCAGGACTCGGGACTCTTTTATAACAAATTCTGCCCCTTTCCACAAATGGCCTGTTTTCTCCACTTTTCAACTCGAATGGTTCGTCTTTGATGTTTTGGGAAAATAGCTCATCCAAATCGGGAAATATTCGCGTAGTCGATCACCAACGGTTAATGTCAAACCCTAACGCTGCACGCATACCGGACACAATAGTTACAATTTACAAGCTCAGACTCATTACAAAACCATTAAGTACTCTTCTAAACAAGGGACAATATATATATATGATCAACATATCTAACCAAGAACTAGCTTGAAAGATTGTTCAAAGTCGGCAATCAAGTCGTCAATGAACTCAGTACCGACACTCACTCTGATGAGGTCCTCAGTGACACCGGAGGCCAGCTTCTCAGCTTCACCTAACTGCTGGTGAGTAGTGTAGTATGGAGCAATGACTAGGGTCTTGGAGTCACCAACGTTGGCAAGGTTGGAAGCGATCTTCAAGTTGTCGACAACCTGTGGACCAGAAGCCTTGAATGGGTCCTCTGGCTTCTCAGCAAGCTGCTTGACACCGAAGGACAAGACACCACCGAAACCATTGGTTAGGTACTTCTTAGCGTTCTCGTGGTATGGGTGGCTTGCAAGACCTGGGTACGAGACCCATGAAACATATGGGGACTGCTCTAGGTATTGGGCCAACTTCAAGGCATTCTCACCCTGTCTCTCAACTCTTAGAGATAGAGTCTCTAGACCTTGCAATAGCAAGAAGGAACCGAATGGGTTCAAAGTAGGACCGAAGTCTCTCAAGATCTCGATTCTGGCGTGACCAATGAAAGCCAAGTTGCCCAAGGCCTCGTTCAACACCAAACCATGGTATCCTTCAGATGGCTCAGAGAATTGTGGGAACTTCTTTGGGTAGTCCTTCCATGGGAATCTACCAGAGTCAATAACAACACCACCAATGGTAGTACCATGACCACCGATCCACTTGGTGGCAGAGTGGACAACAATATCAGCACCGTGGTCCAATGGCTTGATGAAGTAACCACCAGCACCGAAGGTGTTGTCAACAACCAATGGGACACCATGCTTGTGTGCAACCTCGGCAATCTTCTCAAACTCTGGGATGTTGTACTTTGGGTTACCAATGGACTCCAAGTAGATAGCCTTGGTGTTCTCATCGATCAACTTCTCGAAATCCTCTGGGTTGTCACCTTGGACAAATCTAGCTTCAATTCCTAGTCTCTTGAAGGCAACCTTAAACTGGTTGTAAGTACCACCGTATAGGTAGGTAGTAGCGATAATGTTGTCACCAGCGTGGGCCAATGAGGCAATTGCGGTGAATTGGGCAGCCTGACCAGAGGAAACAGCCAAGGCAGCAGCACCGTTCTCCAAAGCAGCGATTCTCTTCTCGAAGACATCAGTGGTTGGGTTCATAATTCTGGAGTAGATGTAACCATCCTGTTCCAGACCGAACAACTTAGCACCGTGCTCAGAGTTGTCGAAGACATAAGAAGTGGTGGCATAAACTGGAACAGCTCTAGCGTTTTGTGGGGCAGTAACTTCCTGTCCGGCGTGCAGTTGCAATGTGTCAAAGTGAGATGGCATCTTTAATGTGGTAGGATGGCTCCTTGAAAAAAACAGTTGAATTAAGAGATACAGTGAAAGGGGCGGATCAAAAGAGCTTTTTATACGTCTGTAGAGGACCCCGACCCACTCGCACCTGTGATCTTGCCCATCACTCAACGGCTCGCTTAGTAGTCGTTATGGGGCAGTATGGACTAATATCACGTGCAATAGGGTATCCGACCCGAAAAGTTGGCTCATACTAAAAAAAAGGTCTATTGTTCGGCCGTTGGCGATGATGCAGACAGGACTGAAGTTAATTGATGCCATAAGGCAGTCCACTAGCATCTAGGGGTACTCAAGTCTGGCAATCTACTAAAAATCGACATGTTATTATGATTAGATTAGAACTCTGGTCTTCCTACAATAGATCAGTCCTTTCCAAAAAATCATCGTTTACTCATTATCTCTCATTAATTAGCCAATGTGTCTTTCCTTCTCTCTCTGAATTACTAAGTCTCTGCTAAGTAACAGTCTCAAGTTGTCACTAATAGGGCTAATTTTGTCATCGTCAGTATTATCCTTATCAATGATCTCGACCATCTTTCTGAATTTGAGGAACAGTAGCTCTGCTCTAGTCAACAAATCGTTCAAGTCAAAGGTCTGTGACAAGTCATTGATATACTTCAACACTTCATCAAACTGTTGCAAGTGGTTGATAATTATCTTCTCGTTCTTCTGCAAGATAGCCAGTGTGATGAATAAATGGAATTGTGAAGAATAATAATCAGTCCACAAGATCTCCCAAAGCTTGAAGATATCTTTCAATGGAAACTCTCTCTTAAACCAGACAAGTAGCATTCTGAAAAAGAAGAACAAGTTACTAGAATCACACTTCTCCAGGTGAATGTATAGGTCTGGAAGCAAGAACTGAGTGAGCTCGTTCAAAGTATTCATTTGATCCTTCATTCCAGATTGATCATGGAGGAAGTTTCTCTCCATTCTGTCCATAAACTTCACAAACGACCAAAAGACTATTCCAGTAGACTCATCTTTCAATTGCAAGTATAGAGGGGCCAGTAAATCATTCATACCTTGAACATACCCCAAGAATTGGTTGTACTGATTGAAGGTGATCAGAACCTCTCTCATTCTCTTCAAATTGGGGTTCTTCACCTCTATGTTACTTCCTGTCCCATCGTCTTCGACTTCATCCTCACCTCTTTGGAACTCGGGTAATGTTCTATCAGTACGCTGGATATCTTTCTCGATTCTGAATACTTGGTCTTGGTGATATTCATCACTCTTTAGCTCTTCGAACTTATCAGCCCAGTGAGATTTCAATTCATCATAATCCCTATCGAGAACCACTTTCAAGTTTTCACGTTCTTGCTTTGATGAGTCCCATGGGTACACTCCTAGAAGGAACGGCCAAACTTCGTGTCTAATTTCATCTCTAACACCGCCATGGAATATTCTGTTTTTGACTTCATTCACAGTGATATTTAATCTTCCAGAAGAGTCAAACATCAATTCCCATTCTTTCTTAGTTAACTCTCTAGACCGTTCATGAGCTTGGAGAATTTCCTCTGGCAGCAACTTGTCAAAGTTAAGTCCCAATTCCTTCTGTAGCAACTCTCTTGAGCTTTGGTCAAGAATAATCTTCGATCTGTTTCTGTAAGCCTCTTCCTGGACACCCATGGCCCATTTTGCTAAATAGACACGGGCCGTGTCGAACTCCTCATTGATCCTGTTAACCTCTGGATTCGAAAGAAATGGGATATTCTGATCAACCTTCACATCATCGAGTTTCTTCTTTGTGAAGGCAGTGAACTTTGCTAATGTCTCCAAGACTGTCCATTTGGCGTCACTGAACATCTTGTTGAAGTCTGTCTTTGGCCCTGTTGCCTCTTCGACGGCATTGGTTGGACTGAAGTTGTTCAGATCCTCGAGCGTTGGATTCACTAAGAAGATTGATCTTTCAAGAGTAGTTCTCTCCAAGCTGGCATATTTCTTGAAAGCTGTCATGAATTGCAATCCACCCCAAAACAGTTCATTCTCATCATTGAAGATCTCAAACTGCTTCTTCTTGAAGTTGAACTCTTCGGCTGTACTAGGACACTCATCATCATGGAAGAAAAGGATAGGTAATCTGTCATTGTTACTTTTTGTGTTGATCACAATTGACCCATACCACCATCCCAGTGAAGGCGGTCTGATCTGGAAGGAGAACAGCTCATGCAAGGTGACGGCAAAACTGAAGGAACCATATTTGGAAGGTTTCTTGATAAAGCTGGAAGATGAAGCACTATCTCCTCTTTGAAGATCCACTTTGTTCAACACCTGAGTCTGCTCCTGGTCAAGGTTGCACTCTGCACACCACCCGAAAATGATCTCCTTGTCCGTCTGTATCTCGTTCTCTCTCAAAAGATAGATAAACCCTGCGACATTGTCCTTGGAGCTCTTGGTTGGATGCACGTACACTTTCGACTTTGCGTATATAAGCTTTGATTTGCCAATGGGAAAGGGCATATTTCAGTTAAACGTTGCTTCTTAAGGTGTTGCTGCTGAAGAACAAGGAGGCACATCTAATTTTAATGCTAGTTAAGTTGTTAATTAATTAGTGGGGCGATTATGTCATCCTATTGACACATAATTAAGCGTCATTAAAGTAACTACACTGAGACTGATTACCCTAAACTCATTCATTCATTCATTAAGATTCCTGGTTAAGATCTATGAGATCCCTATCAATAGTACCACCATCTGGTTCTGGTTTTTTCCCACTTATTGTAGTAGACTCTCCATTGAGAAAGCTCTGCTGTTGTTGAGCAACTGCGATGATCTGGGCAGCAGCTTCCTGTGTCCTCTGTTCAATGGCATCGGTAATCTGGTTCAGCCCATCAGGAGTAGATGACTGAGATGTACCCGCAGGAGGGGATGATGCAGCTTGTGTTTTGGATGTTTGACTCGGAGGTGTTGGTTGAGGGTAATACGAAACGAACCTCTGAAACTGGTTGAAAGGCATCGTAGAAAACAGTGGTGCACTCGAGGAGTAGCTGAATGGTGGTGGTGGTGTATTAGCCTGTGATATCTGGGTATCTTTGCGCTGCTCCTGTTGTCGCTGTTGATGCTGTTGAAGGAGGGTATTTCTGTTGTGCATATCTTGTAAGTGTACAGCATAGGAAGCACTTTCTGCGCTAAGTGGATCATCCTTACCCTTTCTCCACATGTATGGGGCATGGGCCTTATGGTTATAATACATTGTAACAAGACCGTCCTGCAGTGAGTATGTCAAGGTGATTCTGGATTCGCAGTCTTCAACTTTTAGTTTGGTTTGGGATGGTTTGCTTTCGCCCGAGCGCGACTTCCTCTGCTGTGCTCTGTCCTGAGAACATATGAAGACAAATGATATCCTCTGGAACTTGCTTCCTCCTTTATGGTAGTCTCTGATTGGAAATCTGTATCCGGTAACCTCCATCAAGGGATTAATATAGATCTCCACCAAATGTTTGGAAACTTGCTGATAGGTGGCAGCGTCAATATTAGCACCGTCAGTGTATCTCTTGAATATGTTTGGGTCTGAAATGCCTTTGAACCGGTGATCTAGAACATCATGTTCAGTGTTGGTCCTTATCTTCGCTATGAATGCGTCATAGTCAGTGTACATATTCGGTAAGTTGCTGAACAATAGTTAGTACAAGATCAATACCTTGGTTTGCTCTTCATGAAATACTCACACATCCACCACGTCACGCTTCACTTTCCGCTTGTTACGACATTTGATACATGTCTTGTATTTGAGAAGGTCTTCCGGACTGTCATCTACCCGCCTGATCCTGCATCTCGAGCATTTCTGGATATCTTTCAAAGATTTCGAGAAGCTCTGGACACCGCGGGAGATGTCGTTCTTGCCTCTGACCATCTTCAGCTTCTAATTAAGACCACAACTCCTCAGAACAAACCACAAAGTGTTCGAGACAAAATTGAATAAGATGAGTCTCTTCTCTGTTGACAAATTCAGCCATTTTTTCACGGCAGAATCTGACAGAGGTGCGAATATTTCCGTTTTAGGAATTAAGCCGGGCACATCGCGTTTCTGTCTCTGAACAGCATTTGCTTTGGAAGGACGTTTGAAAAGTCTTACAAACAGGCCAAAAGCGACTGTTTCGTGTCATTTGATTGGGTATCAACGCAGTAATGAGCAAAGAGGTTAATTCCGATTCCGATCTCAGTGATGTCGACCGCTACGAGGAGGCTGAGTCGCAATTGAACAGTGAAGACGATGCTCAGGAGGGACTGGACGACGACGAAGAAGAAATCGACGACGACGGAAGCGAAGATTCTGCTGGAGAGGGTGAGGACTACACAGAGGAAACGCCGGCTTATTCAGACAATGAACAGGAAGAGGATCTGAATATGGAAGACGAAGACGAGGAGTTTGAGCTGGAGGAGAAGCCAAAGAAACAGGCACCACTAAAGAAGATCAAGCTCAAGATGACCCTGAAGCCCTCTCCCCTATCCAAGAGAGTAATCCCAGATGATGAGGAAGACGAGGAAGACGAGGAAGATGAAGACCACTCTGAGGCTCTCTCTCCACCATCCAAAAAGAGAGGTCGTCCAAAAGGAACCAAGACGCAGACACAGACCAGAACGCTAAAGATCAAAGAGCCAAAGGCATCATCCAAAAGACCAAAGAGAAGCTCAAGGGCAGTGGACTATAACGATTATGCAAATGATGACTTTGATGAAATTGAGCAGGGCTATAACTCTGATGATGATATAATACCGACACCAGCATTGGATGAAGAAGGCCTTTCAGACGACGAAGAGCAATACCAGCCAGACGTGACTAAGATGACAGAGAGACAACGTGCAAAGCTCCTCGATGATGAGCAAACAAGGGAGAATGAGTCCAAACTGTTGTCGTTGGGAAACAAGTCGTATAAGAAGAGGGTTCTAACAGCCGAAGAGACGGAATTGAGGAAGGCAGAAACGGCAAGAAAGAGAAAGAATATGCTTGAGAAGAAGCTTGATGAGGAAAAACAGGACACTATCAACAAACTACTGAAAAGAAGAGCAGTCAAGACAGGAACAAGATCCAAGAAGGTTGAAGAGGAAGTTGATTCTGAGGGAAAGAGGGACAGACCAATAAGACCACAGCTTGACCATCCAGCTCTCTTGAGATGGGTGTCAAAGGGCAATGATCTGAGATTACGTGTTCCAGAGGGCCTGATTTCCACGCCGAAGTAAATCACCATGTACGTAAACGTTAATGAAATGCGAGTCAGTTTTATTTGGTGTAATCTATCTAACGCTTTCCTGCCAATCTGAGCTCACCAACGCGGTTCAAAACTCTAGAACCAAACCAGATGGAAGGCCCAAGAAGAATGAACACTTTTCCAATTGTCTCAAAGATTGTTGAGCCCAAGTAGTATTGGAAAAACACAAACTCATAGGCGACAATCAATCCAATGAAGGCAATGTTTGAAATGCTGAACTCGAAGTTCTGAAAGTCCAAAGCACCAAACCCAATCCAACTTCCAATCAATCCAAGGAGAACCAACACGGATAGTCCACTGAAAGCCAAAGCAATCGTTGAGTTGACTTGTTTTGGTGCCTCTCTGAAGATATGGTGGATCTCCGGCTTGATTCCGTATCTGTCTGCAGGAGCATATTGGGATTTCTCGACCAATGAGTCGGTCAGTTCAATAACACCAACGGTGCTCAAGACCTTCTCGCCTTCCGTATCAGCAGCAATCACGCTCACATCAATCTTCTTCTCCTTTGTGAACACTTTTGGAAGTTTCGCATACGTCAACGATAATGTGTTCTTGTAAATATCATCACCATTGAACTTGGTAATCGGCTTGTAAGATGTCTCAAGACCAGCTGCATTCGTGATTCTCACAAAGATCTGATCAGGTTGTCTGGTATGTTTCAGATCGAAGCTCAAATCGAGCTTTGAACTGGTGCTGTTGAATAGAATGGACTCCTTTGGTGAATCGCTGAAAGCCACTTCACTTCCGCCGGATGAGAGTTTCCCACTGGTCAATTCGAGAGCCACTGCTGTAGAAGCAGATGCAAAGAGTGCTAGATAGTGTTGGAACTTCATCTTGCCTGTATCCGTATAGCTCAGCTCCAATAAACCAGCTGTTGTTAATAACTCAACTTGACAGCGAATTGTAACTGAATTCCGGTCAAATATTATTTTCACGTGATACATAGTTAAGAAACCGGAATAATAACCTACACCACCAACAACATTCATTCTTTATTCATGCAAACAAACGGTCAAGAAGCGAAGCTATAAACGATAATGCAAGGAGTAGGTATGTGTGACACATCTTTGATAGAGATCTACCAATCAGATCATACCGAACCTCAAGTGGTCCCCAATCAGGTACTTGTCCCAACTGTATCAATGGGATCCTGATCCAAGACAGCGGCAGCATCGTTCGGCTTTGGCGAGATGGTATCAGCTTCTTTGCCTTCTTGAATTGGTTCAAGTTTGACCTCGTTATTCTCCGCTAGATAAGCGTCCAGGACATCGTGTTCTTCCTCTTCCTCATCAACAACCACTTTGGCATCGGTTCCAATTTCATTAACCTCTTCAGACAACAATTCAGGCTCTTTCACGTCAGCTGCGGAGATTCTCAGTGGATTGATATTGTTGAAAAATGCAGCAAAGAAGCTGAAAGTGGACTTTGTGCTTGCCCAGAGGCCTAGGCGAGGAATTGCAGGAAACAACTTAGCGCTATCGATACTCAATGGTTTGATCTCAGAGTAACCAACCGAAGGAGGAATACTGTCGGCGATCTTTCTCAAGATTCTGTTGAGAAACAAGACGGTATGGTTATACTGTGAGCTTGCAACTCTGAAGGATGAATAACTCAAACCTGTGAAGACCAAAACAAACCCCGAGCAAATCAAAGAAACAGCCAAAAGAGGGAATATGAACACGGCGGCAGAGGCGGCGACACTCACGAAGAGGACACTGAAGGCGGCAAATCTGAAATTGGAGTATGTGAGGACCATTGAGGCTGTTCTAATACGTTCAATGTTTGTAACAAGGGCACTGGTGATGTGAATGTTAGCCGCTGAGCTCAAAAGATGTATTCAAAGGGTGAAAGGGACGATGATACGCACATTAAGATGCAGTCCAAGTAAGGGAGATCGCTGTTCAAGAATTGCCAAAGAGGAGACTCGTTTTTGGCGTTGACAGTGAATATTGGCATCTGAACAAATTGAAGGAGAACAAGTTGAAAGTGCACTTTCACTTCTTTTTATATAAATTTTTCCAGCCCGATTCTGGAGTTTGTGTCAGTTGAGCGAGATTATGCAGCTTTTATTGTGTTTATGTCATCATGTTAGTATGACTTATGTAATCGTCACAGTTGGGCCGCATAAGCTAGCAGGTACAGTACCTAGTCTAAACAAATAATGGAATAAAGACAGTAGCTAAGACAGGAAAGAAATTCACGGACACCTGGCGCATCATGTTATTCGTATGGCCTTTGTCTATCAGTAGAAACTGAGCAACTAATGGCCATGTCAAATCCTAATTCTGATCTATTCCTGACTTTGATGCCACAGTCCAAAACTATAAAAGCATGACGAATTCATCAAAAGTGAGACTACTCTTGACAGGTTTCTTATACTTTTGAGCTAAATCTCTTATAGCCAGGTGGTCAATGAGTAACTCGGAGTCTCATAGAAAGAGGCAGAAGAAGCAGAAGAAACTCATCCTCAATTTCTTTGAGAATGCCGCCAGTGGGCACCAATTCCCAGGTGGCTGGAAGAACCCAAAGGACAGATCCAAAACCTACAAGTCCCTCGAATATTGGACTTCATTGGCAAAGCTCGCAGAAAGAGGAATCATCTCCTCAATTTTCATTGGTGATGCAATGACGATCTACGATGACTATAAAGGACCATCTAATTTCAAGCCGGCTGTTGGATCGGGCCTAAACGTACCAAAGAACGAGCCGTCTGCGGTTGTCTCAGCCATGGCCCTGGTCACCAAGAATCTTTCATTTGGACTGACCTTCTCCACTATATCTGAACATCCGTACCACTTTGCGAGACGGTTGGCAACATTGGATCACTTGACAGATGGTCGGGTTGGTTGGAACATTGTGAGCTCCTACTTGAATAGTACTGCAAGGCAATTGCTCAATGGTGCTCCTCTACCCGATCACGATGAAAGATATACCAAGACGGAGGAGTATGTGCAGGTTGTCTACAAATTGCTGTTGAGCTCCTGGAGGGACGATGCTGTGGTCTATGATGTTGAGCGTGGACTGTTCGCAGATCCTGAGTTGGTTAGAGAAATTGGTCATGTTGGAAAATATTTCAATGTTCCAGGACCAACCATCAATGAGCCAACACCACAAGGGTTCCCTCTGATTATTCAAGCTGGTACCTCCAGTCGTGGGAAGCTATTCGCAGCAGAAAATGCAGAAATTATCTTTGTTGGTGGACGCAATGTCGAACAACTGAAGAAAGCGATAGCCGACATCAAGTATCTAGCAGTTGAGAAATTTGGAAGAGATCCTAACCATATCAAATTTTTGACCCAGATCACTCCAATCCTGGGTAAGACACATGAAGAAGCAGAGGCCAAATTTGAAGAGAGTTTGAAATACGTGGATCTCGAGGGAGCTCAGGCCCTTTTTGCAGGATGGACAGGAATTGATCTCAGTGAATATGAATGGGATGAAGAGTTGAAATACGTTAAGTCCAATGGTATGAGATCGTTAGTGGATAACTTAACAAAGAACAAACCAGGCACTAAGGTGACAAGAAGAACTCTGGCAGAAGACACGGCAGTCGGTGGACCGGGGACTAAGGACTACATTGGGACTCCCCAGGAAGTAGCGGACAAGATCGAAAAACTGGTGGAAGAAACGGGGCTTGATGGCTTCAACTTTGCTTATGCTGTTTGGCCAGGAACTTTTGAGGATATTGTTGACCTCTTGATTCCTGAGTTACAAAAGAGAGGACTTGCTCCTACTGAGTATCCAGCAGGTGGTACCTTTAGGGAAAAGGCTTATGGGGTGGAAGGGCAGACGTACCTGCCAAAGGATCACCCGTTCTATCCATTGAGATGGCAGGGAAAATTGTCAAAGGAAGACTTTGAGACACACTTGGAGAAATTTTACAAGGACAGAGAAGAAAGAATTGGTCGTATTGTGGAAGAGCTTAAGGCAGAAGGAAAGCTTTAAGTCAAGTTTCTACAAGTGCCAAAAAATTATTCATAGAACGTATAAACATGTAGTGAGATAGTTTGTCATATACTAGCTCATCATATTGTACTTCTGTCGTAGAAGTCACTGTTGAACTCCTTTCATTTTTTCCTACTCTTCGACATGACTCGAAGTTCTGCTTTAGTTTTACTCTTAACAATCAAAACGCAAAATTAATCTTGGGTGTATCTCCCAGCTTATACGGTAATTATAAAAACGTCAATCCGCGGGTGACTAAATGCAACACTAACCCTATGAATGATAACCCTTGTTCGCTCTACCCCCATTCCGACAATAACTTCAAATTACTGTTTTGCCGTCGGATGCCGTCGGATTTACTTTCTGGAAAACGGTGATCTCCATTGTTAAAAATCAATTTCTAATTTGTTCCATACAGCGTATAATATAATTTTGCAATTATGATATTGAGCTGGAATATAACTAATCATTATATTGATAGCATCTAATCTTCATAGGTGAACTATATAATGATTATGTACTTGTTTAGAGAGAAAAATCCGAGTTAGGTATAGGGAGTCGCAATTTATAAGGCGTACCTTATATCTTCCACTACTACAATTCGATTTCACAAAAGGAGAAAGGAGCACAACATGGCCAAGGGAATACAATTACGAATCACGATTTATGCACAACAGAAGATTATTGACTATTGGTTGTATTATAGAATGGTTAAGTCGGTTGTGTATTACCATTAGATCTTTAGATCTTCCCAATGCGGTAACAATGGCGCACCGATCCACAATATGACGATGAACCAGAAACACCATAAAATCAGACCAGCGAGATGTTTCCTGTTCCTTTCCCTCTTACTTCTATCTCCTCGAACTATACTCTTATCAATTGAGAATGACTGGATCTGATCAAAAGAGACAAAAGCTCAACAAGCCGAAGAAGCGGATCATTATCAATTTCTTCGAGAACAACTCTAGTGGACTTCACTGGCCTGGACAATGGAGACATCCGAGGGACAGATCAACAGAGTACAAAGATCTGGAATACTGGACCTATTTGGCCAAATTGGCTGAGCGTGGTAAAGTCAATTCCATCTTCATTGCCGATTCCCTAGCTCTGTTTGATACATACAAAGGCCCATACTCGAAAGAAAGTCTCAGAGTCGGTATCCAGGCACCAAAGAATGAACCAGCAGCCGCTGTTGCTGCAATGGCAGCTGTCACAAAGAATGTCGGATTTGCTGTCACATTTAGCACCATATCTGAACATCCATATCACCTGGCAAGGAGACTAGCGACCTTGGATCACCTAACAAAGGGTAGAATTGGTTGGAATGTTGTCAGTTCTTTTCTTCCATCAACTGCTAGACAATTGTTGGATGGAGCCGAACTACCTGAACACGATCAAAGATATGTCAAGACAGAAGAGTACCTGGACGTGGTTTATGAACTATTACTCAGCTCCTGGAGAGATGACGCTAAGGTTCTAGACAAAGAGAGAAGAATCTTCGCTGACCCTGAGAGAATAAGAGAGATCAATTTCAAAGGGAAGTACTACGATGTTGCCGGTCCTACCCTTACTGAACCATCAAGACAGAGACTTCCAGTTATCGTTCAAGCAGGAACTTCTAATAAGGGGAAACAATTTGCGGCCAAGCATGCAGAGGCTGTATACATCACAGGACTGACCCCAGAGGTTCTAGGCCAGAAGATATCCGCTTTCAGGGATATTGTTGAGAGTTATGGCAGAGCAAGAGATGATGTTAAGTTCATCTGTTCAGCTACTGTCATTGTCGGAAAGACTGAGGAGGAGGCCCAGGAGAAGCTGGAAGAGATCAAAAAGTACGCTGACCTAGATGGAGCCCAAGTCTTATTTGGTGGCTGGACCGGAATCGATTTGAGTCAATGGGACGACGATCAAGAGCTGGAGCACGTCGAGAACAATGGTATGAAGACGTACATTGAGAATTTGACAAAGTACAATCCAGGGAAGAAGTTCACGAAGAAGACTGTGTCAGAGAAAATCTCTATTGGTGGAGGTACAACTTGTCTGTTTGTCGGCACCGCAGAGAGTATCGCAGACCAAATAGAGCACTGGGTTGATGTATCTGATATTGATGGGTTTAATTTCACTTACGCAGTATGGCCAGAAAGTTTTGAAAGTTTGGTGGATGAAGTGATCCCAGAATTGCAGAAGAGAGGTTTGGCACAAAAGGAGTACCCTGTTGACGGTGGTACTTATAGAGAAAACTTCTTCAACAGACCAGGACAGTCATTTGTCCCACAGACACACCCAGCTTATGACTTGAGATGGACACCTGACTACACACAGGAGGAATTCAACGAGAAGATCAAAAAATTGAAGGAAGAAAGGGCCAGTAAAAGCGGATAGTTAATGTTCGTTTTCGGGATGGGTACATCCTGCATGAATGTCTGTCTCCCAGATGTATAAAATCACAATTTCAGAACGCGCGGTAAATAGCTATACTTTAAATCAAGATGTAGGATGTATTCGAGCTGGTGTTATGAGTTTCTAGCCCTAGGTCTCTTTTACAAGCTTTATCCGTTTGGGGCGGTAGTCGGGTCGGTCGACTCAGTTGATTTACAACACCGCCTATGTTTCCCGAAAGAGAAGAGCGGCCGGACTTGACCCCAGAGACGACAGATTCCGACGAAGCATAAGGAGGCTTAACTTCATAAAGAATTGGATCTTTTCAGAGGACCTTCAGTAGGGAAACAATGACTGATACAAAGCCAAAGAAGACCTTGATTATCAACGCTTTTGAGAGTGGTGCACCGGTTCTCCAGTGGCATCAATGGCCAAACCCTCGAGACAGGTCACACGAATACAACACAATTAAGTACTGGACCTATCTTGCTAAGCTCTGTGAGAAAGGGAAGCTCAATAGCATCTTCATAGCTGATAGTCTTGCTGTTTATGATGCCTTTCAGGGGCCGTCAAACTATAAACCAGCTGCGAGAACCGCTGTGAACTTTCCTAAAGACGATATCAGTTTATTCATTAGTGCCATGGCTGCCGTTACCGAGAATATTGGATTCGGAATGACCTTCAGCACTGTTAGTGAGCACCCATACCACTTGGCTAGAAGACTGACAACGCTTGACCATTTGACGAAGGGTAGAATTGGGTGGAATATTGTTAGTAGTTTCACACCAAGCACCGGAAGACAGTTATTGAATGGAGAGCCACTACCAGAGCATTCCAAGAGATATTCAAAGACAGAAGAGTACCTTGAGGTTGTCTATAAGGTTTTGCTGTCTTCCTGGAGAGATGATGCTCTAAAATTGGACAAGGTGAAGAACATTCACGCCGACCCGGACCTGATAAGAGAAATTAATCACAAGGGCGAGTTCTACGATGTTCCTGGTCCAGCTATCACAGAACCAAGTCCACAGAGATTTCCCTTAATTATACAAGCTGGTGCTTCTGAGTCTGGCAGGAAATTCGCAGCAAGTGCAGCGGAGATGGTATTTGTTAATGGATTTACACCAGAGTCATTAGGAGAGAAGATCAAGGCCATCAAGAAGATCTCCGCTGAACAGTATGGCAGAAAAGCAGATGGTATCAAATTTGTGACCCAAGTCACTGCTGTTCTCGGTAAGACTGAAGAGGAGGCTATTTCTAAGTACGAAGAACTGAAGAAGTATACGAGCTTAGAAGCAGCTGATACTCTCTTCGGTGGCTGGACTAGCATTGACCTTGACAAATATGATCCTGACCAGCCACTTGAACACGTTGAGTCAAATGGGATCAAGTCGTATGTCGAGAGTCTTACAAAAGCCAATCCGGGGAAGAAGTACACGAGAAAGACCATCAGCGAGACTATCGCAATGGGTGGATCTTGCTCCACTGTGTTCGTGGGAACTCCAGAGAAGGTTGCGGACGAGATTGAACATTGGGTAAAAATTAGTGATGTGGATGGCTTCAACTTCGCATACACTGTGTGGCCTGAGTCTTTTGAGGACTTGGTGGAACTATTGATACCTGAGCTCCAGAATAGAGGACTGGCTCAGAAGGAGTACCCAGTTCCTGGTGGAACCTTTAGGGAGAATTTCTATGGAGAAGAGGGACTGAAGTTTCTTCCTAGCGACCACCCAGGCAGTAAGTATCAATGGAGAGAAGGCGTCTCCTTAGAAGACTTTGAGTCACAGTTACCGAAGAAACAATAGACAGGGTCCACCGCAGTTATCCGCTTCCGGAAGTATAACCACTGCGTAGATTACCCGATTCGATCGAGGCCCGATAATAAGTTGATGCCACAATAGAATCTCCGTAGAAAGTGCCCAGTATAAAAGGCAGCTCAACATCAGAATATGGCAGGCCTAGGACTCTGTAGAGGGGCCCTGTAATAGTCTCTCGAACCTTACAATGACACAGAACAAGCGCCAGAAGCTTGAGCCAAAGAAGAAGTGGATCCTTAACTTCTTCGAGAACACATCTCCTACTATCCAGTTCCCAGGTGGATGGAGACATCCACGAGATGAGGCAGGCGCCAACTTCCACTCAGTAAAGTACTGGACACGCTTAGCACGTCTCGCTGAACAGGCAAAGATCCACACTGTCTTCATTGGTGACACACTCGGCGGTTTTGACGTGTACAAGGGTCCGCGCAATATTGGTCCTGTGGCTGTTGGTGGTGCCATGTTTCCTAAACTGAGTCCAACAGAGTACGTCGCCGCAATGGCAGCTGTAACGAAGTCTGTCGGGTTTGGTATCACCTGTTCAACGCTCAGCGAACATCCTTACCTGTTTACAAGAAGAATTGCGAGCCTGGATCATCTATCAAGAGGAAGAGTTGGATGGAACATTGTGAGCTCATTTCTAACATCGGCAGCTAGAAACCTCGTTGATGGGTCAGAACTACCAGAGCACGATGAGAGATATGCCAAAACTGAAGAGTATGTTAAAGTGGTTGCCGAGTTGTTGTTGAGTTCATGGAGAGATGACGCCCTTGTGAACGACGCCGAAAGAGAGGTCTGGATCGAGACAGATAATCTCAGAACAATTGACTTTGAAGGAAAGTATTTTACTGTTCCTGGTCCCGGTCTCACTGAGCCAACGCAGCAGAGAATTCCTTACCTTCTGCAGGCTGGAACCTCTGAAAAGGGGAAGCATTTCGCTGCAAAGTATAGTGAAACCATCTTCTTGAATGCGCTCACACCAGAAGCCGTTGCTGAACAAGTTGAGAGTATCAAGACTATTGCAAAGGAGCAATTTGGAAGAGACCCTGACTCAATTAAGTTCGTGACTTTGGTCACCACAATTATTGGGAAGACTCATGAGGAAGCCCAGGCTAAGTACGATGAAGTCAAGAAGCACGCAGACCTGGAAGCAGCTCAAGCTCTATTCGGTGGCTGGACCGGCGTTGATCTCAATGAATATGAGTGGGATCAGGAGCTTCAGTATGTTGAGTCTCAGCACATGAGATCCTTCCTTGACAATCTGATTAAGAACAGTCCACCAGGTACCAAGTTCACCAGAAGAACAGTTACCGAGAAAATTGCTGTTGGTGGCCTAGGTAGTGGTGTTATTGTTGGAACAGCAGAGGAAGTGGCGGACGAACTACAGAAGTGGGTTGATGTGGGCCATGTTGATGGATTCAATCTGACTTACGCGACCTGGCCTGAGACGTTTGAAGACATCGCCAATCTTCTTGTCCCTGAACTACAGAAGAGAGGTGTTGCTCAGAAGGAATATGCCGCACCGGGTGGAACACTGAGAGAAAATATCAATTCCCAACCAGGTTCTAATTACCTACCAGTGGATCACCCACTACATGACTACAGATGGTTCCAAAACCAGTCTAAGGAACAATTTGAAAAGAAGATCGATGAGGTCCATAGGGCTGATATCCCAGTTTGAATTATTTATGTTCCTCTATAACCCATTCTAGACACTCTAGCACCTGATGTAGTTCTTCAAGCTTGATACTAACAACTTGCTGCTCAACGTTCCCGAACATCTCGTCGTTCTTGAAGGCATCCAGATGGTAGACATGGTTCACATAATCAAACGAGTTCAATAGAACTTCCACTCTCAGATTATCTCCCACTTTGATATTGAATTTCGAGATAGGAGCAGTGACAATTCTCTTCAATGGTTCGTTCTGTAGTTGACTCTTCTTCAAGTTTGAATGCTTTCTGAACTTCAAATCAGTGCCTGGAACACTTTTCAGAAGATCTTTCACAGCACGGTAAAACTTCTCTAACTGGCGTTCATGTCTGAATTGCCCAACCAAAGGTCTTAATATAGATGAGAAAGTGCTCTGATGCTGTCTGGATGAAGCTGGACCGGAATTTGGCACATTTGACTGTCTGAGTATAACAGGCTTGTGTTTGAATTCCAAGTTCTTCTTGAACTTGATTGTTAGCATTAGTCTCAAGTAGCTTGAAATGATGTCTGCCCTCTTATCCTCTGTTCTCTCGTTGACACTGAATTCAGAATCATCTGTGGATTCCTCGTTGAATTCAACAGCCTCAATTTCAATAGTTTCTTCATTTGACACTTCAACACTCAGCTTGTATTCCCCCTCCACTTTCACATTATAAGGAATCAGGAGATTGGCTTCTTCGATCAATTGAGTAAACAATTCCTCTTCAAAAATGAAGAATCTAGCCTTATCAATCTGGGACTTTATTGAATCATCCTTTGGAAAAGAATCACTTATAGTGGATTCTCCTATTATGACATGATCATCTTCGTTTACCTGTTTCTTGAGTATCCTCACTCTCAAAACCTTTCTTATGCTGTTTGCAAGTGGATTATTTGCGTTACTAATTGGAACAAATTCTAGTCTGTCATCGACTGGTCTGAGCAAAGCATTTCCACTAACTTTGTAAGTCGAGCCCGAATCCTCATATCCATACTTCACAGCAAAGACCCGCTTACCTGTGACTTTGTCCCTTGTCTTGTAAAGGATTTCCTTATTGTCAAAGTTGGTCATAAGAGTATCCCAGAAAATTTTCTCTCTTAAAACTTCTTCTATGAGCCTTACTGAAGCTCCTCTCAAGCTGCTAGAGGCTCCCTCTATACTGGTCAACTTCCATCCCTGTCCAATTATTCTTTCCTCTTGTGCTTTCTTTCCTTTCTCTTCAGGAGACGAACTCTTCAGCACTTTATCTGCATTCAGTGATCCAGGAGGAACAAACTTCTTCAGATGGGCTGACATCGATATCGTACCTGCTGCTGGTCTAACACAACTTATCAATAGACTCACCATGTCTAGAGACAGCGCACTTTCATTCATAGCCAGCGATATATTGTTCAGCATCTCTGACTTATTCTTGAAAAACTCCTCGTTTATTGAGAGTTTCGAGTCATTGTCACCACTGAGTGGGTCATCCCTGTTTACAGGAGTCGCTGTCGGTATGCCGGACTCTTCGCCTTCATCAAGCATTTTCAAGTCGTTGTCGGCATCTTCTGGCGAAACATCCTGAGTAGCCTCGCTTGCAATCTCCTTTTCTAGCTGTTCCTCCGACAGCTGAAGGAAGGAACCTCTCTCGTACATGATTCTGGGTATCAGCTGGTGCAATGGAAGCTTGTCACTGTATACTTGTTAGTATTTAGGTCCCACTGGCGAACTGGAACTTGGACATACTCATTGACTTTGAAAGGGTCCTTATGCTCATCGAGAAGACTGGAGTCTAGAGTAAGTAGAATCTTGGCCAGGTCACTCTGCGGGGACTCAGTAGCTGCACTGTCACTCATGTTTTCGGGGGCAGATTAGCTGATTTAATTTTATGTCTTGTTGGTGTTGATGTTAAACATTTCGGCCTTTATTTTTCCACAACTCCGCTATACAGATTCATTCATCTAAGCGGACCGGACCAATAATTGCTGTTCACAGTACAGAAGAATCCAATGCTAATCTTTTATAATCACTTAAAGCTAATCTATAACAGTTGTGTATATCTATGCGCGAGAAAATCCCAAGCTTCTAGCCCACTATCTCTAAAATGACACAAATGACTGTCGCAGTCCCCCACAGTCCGATCATCACATACCCAATCCTGGCATTCATCTCCCATTTGTTCAAGGGAACCATTACGAGAAGCCCCAGAAGATTGACAAACAATGTAAAGCAACTGATTACCAAAGTCCGTGAAACATCGAATGTTATCACATCTGCTGCTGTTGATAAGATAACATAGTTCACACTGAAGCCTATACCCATCAGAATATTCAGCAAAGGCCCACCAAAGCAGGCTGATATTGCCATCATTGGGAACCCCATCTTTGCAATTGTGAAGTTCGAGATCAGGTCACCGAGCGAGTTACCAACTGCAAAGACCGTCAGTCCAAGAATCGAATCAGAAAGGTTGAATAAGATGGAAAAGAACTTGATTAGTGAAATCAACTCAGTTGCAATAGTGGAAATCCAGTTGATGGAGATAATGAATCCCAAAATGGCCAATGCAACAGTGGAAGAATAAGCCAGACGTGACAAATTGTTGGAGTTGAAGCTGGACTTCACAAAGACAAAAGCACCAATGAGCCCCACTGAGATAAAAGTCGTTAACAGAAATCCATAAGATTCAAACATGAGAAATCTGGTAACAAAGGGAGAAACCACTGATTGTAGTAATAGAAGTGGGAAATTTGTAACCCAAACTGATCTCAGGTCAATAGCTTTCTTGTAGGCTTTGGAGCCAGGAATAGCTATTGTCTCCACTACCGGGATGGTAAGTCTCAGAACCGTCACCAATGGTAAGCACAGTATAATGAACACCTTATTTAACAATGAAACGCGTCTAAACCCATCCAGAGATGGGAATAAGATGGTGAAAATGTTCATATTCGCGTCAAGGAAGGCATAGATGGGACTCACTTTCGGTTGACGCAGCAGTGCTGGATGTTCAGTGGTGATTGGAGATCCAGGGTCCGTGATATCATCTTCATCAAGCTCATCATCTCTAAACCCTCCGTCATCGTCCCTGAAGTATGTAGCTGGTGCAGAAGAAGACACCCTTGACTCATAACTTCCAAACTCATCCACATCTGAATCCCTAAAAGTTGGTGCTGTACTCATCTTGATAGGGATATTACCATTAAAGGGCGATAATGGATTTCCCAGTGTGTTCAAAGAAATAGCATCACTCTGGCTCGGAGATCCCAGCTCATTCGCCTGATTGTTCATCTCAATTGCATTGAACAGAGATGGACGTATATGATTCTTGAATAGCTTGAAAGAGTTCCTGTTCCAATCTTGAAAGTTCTTCATCGTCTGTTCATTGAACTTAGTGTTCAGATACTCGATCCCTGTGTCTTCGTAACCACCATTACCCACTCTCATAGACTCAAGAATCTCATCATCGTTCAGTTCTTGGTTTTCCTCAACTGAAAACGGTGTATAGTTGGAGGCCAGAGACATTGCCTCCTCGTTCAAGTAGGCGTTTCTAATCTTCTGATCAAGTAACTGTCTCTTTCTTCTCTGAACCATCACATAGTCCCAGATAACAACAAAAAGCACATAAAGTACGTACACCAGAATCATGAAGATACCTTTAAGTAGTGTAATCTCCCCATTCTTCAGAAATAATACTGTAAGTGTCAATCCTATCAATAAAAAGGAGACATCTCTCACAAACGGCTTCTTTGCAACTTTGAAAGGCCGCACTATAGCCATACTTCCCACAACACAGCAAGTAATAAACAGAGCAGCACCAATCAGCTCACCAACAGCGAGAGTTGTGGAATCAGCCTTTACGGCTTCTAATGTACCGAATAGATCTGGAGCTCCATTTCCCAAAGCCAATAATGTGACGCCTGTAAGACTCTCGCTCATTTTGAAGATCTTCGACATCGAGTCAAGATTGGGACACAGGAACTCTGAGGCTGTCAATCCTAGAGTCGTGAAAAGGATCACTAGGACCACCAGGTATGATATGAGGGAAACGACCCGGAGATTGGCATGGCAGTAGTAGATGTTGATGTAGTCGATGAACCCAAGCGTATACTCTCCGCAGTGATCTAAGCTGAACTGACACTGATCAGCTCTGGGTACTCTGAAGATGTCATGGCATGACTTCTCCTCTATTGTTCTGTTAACGGGACTGAATGGCGTGTGGTCTGTGTTATTTTGAGAGTCTTCGCTTTGCTTCAGTATGGGGAAGTGATAGTTGGTGGCATTGTTCGGTACCGTGGCGTTCTGAGCAGCCACAACAGAGACCACCCAGCTCAGAAGTAGAGGACATAGTCTCATCGCCGGTCTGTCACTCCACGATAGTCTCGGTAATGGACAAAAGAAGAACAGAGACTTTTAAAGGGTCTTGAGATAAAGTCCGTTAACTACGAATACGAATAAAGCATTCTGCTTATTTAAGCACTCTATTAACTAACATGATGATGATGATGAACTAATAACTAAGTAGACTCACCCTCTCCAGTCCCAAACCCTCCTTTGAGCCTCTTAGGCCTTGGTGTAGGTCTGTCTTGGGTATGGGAAGGAAGGACCAACCTCCTGGATGGAGAGCTTGGCCAACCATTGTCCCTTGTTGATAGACTCCTCCAAAGAGTCACCAGAGACTAGACCAGCTAGGAAACCACCAGCGAAGGCATCACCAGCACCGTTGGTGTCTTGGATCTTGGCAGAGTCCAATGGCAAGACTGGGAACTCCTTGACCTGGAAAGCGTCAGTGGTGGCGTCGTGGATGACAGCAACAGTTGGCTCCAAACCGTGGGTGATGATGACAGTTCTCTTAGTCTTACCCTCAGCCTTTGGCTCCTTAGCAATGTACTTAGCAATCTCAGTCAAGTCAGTGGTGTCTAGACCGTGGGACTTAGCGTAAGCCTCAGCCTCGGACTCGTTACCAATGACGTAGTTGGTGTAAAGAATGGACTTGTCCAAGACGTCCTTGAAGAACTCTGGGATGAATGGGGCGGACAAGTTCAAAGAGAAGTCCTTGTTGGTCTCAGCAGCGTGCTTACCTAGAAGGTATATAGCGTCTGGGGAGACAGTCAAGTGGAAACCACCAATGTAGAAAGCCTTAGCTTGTTCAACAAACTTCCAGTTCTCTGGCTTCTCTAGGTGGGAGTGGTGGAAGTGGTTGGCAGCAGCCAAGTCAGTGACTAGGGATCTGTCGTGGCCAGTGATCAAAGCAGCACACTTACCGGTCTCGTGCTCGGTTTGGTACTGGTATAGAGTCTTCAAGCCGGCCTCAGCATTGGCCTTAGAAAGAAGCTCAGAGTATTTGTCTTGACCAACGGAACCGAAGTAGACAACGGACTCTGGGGCCAAAAGGTACTGAGCACCTCTGGCAGCGTTCTGGGCAGCACCACCAGCGACGAATTGGATCGATGGGTTGGCAGTGGCCTCACCGAAGATTGGAAGGTGCTTCTCTTCAGCGAGGATGGCATCGTTAGACTTCAAATCGTACTTAGCGAGGTATTCTGGGTCAACATTGACCTGGAGATCAAGCAAAGGGTTTCCAAGGGCGACAAGTGGGTAGGACATGGCTAGAATGTGTGTATGGGAGTTTCTGAAGGGGTGCTAAGTTGGGAAATGTGCAAACATGAGGTTAAATCTCGACAAAACTTTTCGTATAACCCCATCTTAGTCATCGCTTGACATGTGAAAAATAGGCGGATCAAGATCAGAAAAGTAAAAGGCTAAACAACCGCGTAGATCTGCGCACAAGACCACTCAAACGCGAAGTAGACAAGATGGTCAATTACTACCAGGAACACTTATGGCAGATAGTGGGCTCCACTGCCGCATACACTGCGTTGTATCTTGTGTCTCCGGTGATATCCAAGCTCGTATTCAAGGAGAACTACACTAAGCTGAAAGACAGGAGTAGAGTCAATTTCGACATCCATGTCGTCGCAATGGTCCAGTGTTTGATCTCAATTGCAGCTATTATTCCACTTATTGGAGATGAATATCTCCAACAGGACTCGATCAGAAATTACACTCCCTATTCAGCTTTTGTCGGTTCGATTACAATCGGATACTTTATCTGGGATCTCTTTGTCTGCCTTCGCTATTACTCACTGTTCGGTCCTGGGTTCCTGATTCATGCTCTAGCAGCTCTCTTTGTGTTCTCCCAAGCGTTGAGGCCGTTCTGTCTAGGGTGGCTCGCGTCTTTCCTCAGTTTTGAACTTTCCACACCCTTTGTCAATATCAACTGGTTCATCAACAAACTTCCAGCAGATGCTGTGCCTGCATGGTTTCAAGTGCTCAATGGACTGCTATTGATATTAGTTTTCTTCTTTGTGCGGATCGTATGGGGCTTCTACGCTGTCTACCTTGTTGGGAAGGAATTCTATTATGTGGAAGACTATCCAAGATGGCTATTGGTTGCGATCGTTGGGCTCAACTTCGTACTAGACTCTCTAAATGTCTTCTGGTTTACCAAGATGGTCCAAATTGCTGCTAAGAAGTTCTCAGGACCAAAGGAAGACAAAAAGCAAGAGTGAATCTCTTATATATTTCATCAACAATGACCTTATGTGCTACTAGGGCTCACATGTAGTTATTCACGTGACTTGTATCCACGATCACGTGAGATTTTATGAAACACGACCGTGTAAACAAAACAAACGTCGAGACTTTTCACTCTTTTGCCAGCAACTCTTCATAATCGAACTTCAGCCGAACTATTCGTTTCAATATGTCGTTAATCGAGAAGTTCGCTGCACTATTAGACAACGTGGCTATTCCGTGGAAGAACATCGTTTTGGGGTTCACCACCTTCCAGTTCGTTTTCGAGTCGGTCTTGACTTTACGTCAGTATAAAGTGCTCCACAAAGAGAAGCTACCGAAGGCACTCCAGCCACACATTGAAGAAAAGATCTTCAAAAAGTCTCAATTGTACTCCAGAGCTAAGGCACAATTCTCCTTGTTCACCGGTGCCCTTTCATACATCCAGAACTTTGTTTTCATTCGTTATGATATCCTTCCAAAGATATGGTCCCTCGCCGCTGTTCTTTATGCCAAAGCAGCACCAATCCTCCCAGAAGGTCTACAGTCCAGCGTCATTGTCCACTCTTTGTTTTTCCTTGTGATTTTCCAGGTTATCTCCACCATTCTATCCCTACCTGTTTCATACTACCAAAACTTTGTCCTTGAAGAGAAGTTTGGCTTCAACAAGCTGACTATTGGAGTCTGGATCTCCGACACGATCAAGTCCTTTGCTCTATCTTTAGCTTTTGGTCTCCCAATCTTGTCTGCCTTCTTGAAAATCTTCGACCTCTTCGAAGGCTACTCATTCATTTTCTACATCTGGTTGTTTTTGATGGCTGTCCAAGTTGTCGCCATTGCCATTTACCCAACTTTGATCCAACCATTGTTCAACAAACTCACTCCGCTAAAGGAGGGTGAATTGAAGACATCCATTGAGAAGTTGGCCTCTCGCAACAAGTTCCCATTGAGCAAGCTTTACGTTATTGATGGTTCTAAGAGATCTTCTCACTCCAATGCTTACTTTTACGGTCTTCCATGGTCGAAGCAGATTGTCATTTATGACACATTGATTGAAACTTCCAGCACAGATGAGACCACTGCGGTTCTAGCTCATGAGATTGGACATTGGGCCCTGTCTCACACAACCAAGACCCTTGTTATTGCTCAAGCACACATTCTAGCCATTTTCACCCTTTTTGCTGGCTTCATTCACAATGCATCCCTTTACAAATCATTCGGATTCATTGCAGAGCAACCTGTCTTGATCGGTTTCCTATTGTTCAATGATATCCTACAACCACTAGACAATGTTATGACCTTGTTCATGAATGTTCTCTCCAGAACCCACGAGTACCAGGCCGACGAATACGCCGTCAACCAAGGCTACGGGGAGCACTTGTCCAAGTCGCTCATCAACCTAAACATCAAGAACTTAAGTTCTCCAGATGCTGATTGGTTGTACTCTACCTACCACTACTCTCACCCTATCCTTTCTGAGAGACTAGAGGCAATCGAAACGAAAAGCACAATTTACAACGAGAAGGGCAAATAGTACCTTAAACTTAAAGAACATCCTACTCCAGAATAAGTGTGATATTATGTAAATGCTTAATGAATGTAGTACGGAAACAGAATAAATTACCAGACTTGCAAGTCCTCGAAGTAGTCGACTCTGCCTTGAGCGACGTCCAAGTTGTTAGCGACAGAAGCTCTAACATCGTCGACCAAGGAGTTGTGAGCAGTGGTCAAGACGGCAACGTTACCAGTTGACTCAGCAAGGTCAGCTCTGATCAATTCCTCAACGTTTGATCTTCCGTTTCTGAATTCGATGAAGTCCAGTCCACTTAGAATATCGTCAGAGTCACTGTTCTTCTCATCAGAATCAGAGGTCTTATCAGATAGAGTACTGTCTGGTCTAGTGACATAGATGACAACCTGGACAGGAGTGTCCTTCAATTTTAGGAGCTCGTCCTTGAACCACTCAAGAGACTTCACAGTTCTGATAGTCCAGTAAAGCTTGATGTGTTGGGACGTCTTGGACTCAATTAGATCCAAAATGTGGGAGAATGGGGAAGCGATACCAGTACCACCAGCGTAGAACAAAGCAGTGTCATATCTCTTCATCTGAATGGAGTTACCGTATGGACCTTCAACAGCGACCTTGATGTTGGCAGTCTTACCTGGCTGAGCATCGAGGTACTTGTAAGTAGAGGAAGTGACACCACCCTTGATCTTTGAGTAGAAGACAATCTCGTTTTCATGGTTCTCAACAATTGTGAAAGGGTGGGATTGGAAGAAAGTGGTTGGTCTCAAGAAGTGGAGGTATCCGAAAGAACCAGCAAAGGTCTTGTAGTACTTGTGCTTTGGAACAACAACCTTGAGGATCTCTTCTGAGACGGCAGTAACCTTAGCAGTCTGGACACCGAAGGCACACAATCTAACAATTCTGGCAAATCTCTCAAAGCCCCAAACAGCGACCATAGCGTACCAGAACTTCTCATATCCAAAGTCTTCACAATGTCTCCAAGCAGCAGCCATGAAAACAATAGCAAGGATTTGGTGGATAGCCAAAAAGACTTCGTAGGCTCTCTTTCTTAGCTGGAAACAAGCTTGGACCATCATAATACCCATGGCAACAGCAGCGACAATTCCAACTCTGTACCAAATGGTCTTCAGTCTCTTCTGTAGTTTACCAATACCGACAGATTGACAGTGCATGGAACCGGCGTGAATGATCATTAAAAGGAAGGAGAATCTGGAAATCCACTTGTGATAGTTGAAGAAAGTGGACTGCTTCCAGCCAGTGAGCCAGATCAAGAAGTTGTTTCTTCCAACGAACAGGAAGGTGAACTGCAAAGAGAAAAGCATCAGAATACCGGTTCTGTCACCTGGATATCTGGATCTCTGACCTTCTTCAGTGGCCCAAATGGTGTTGTCAGCATAGTAGTGGTATCTGACACCACTGAAGACGAAGTTTAGAACGAAGTAGCCAAATAGAACGATAGACTCCCATCTAGTTGGAATGTACCCTTGGAAAACCTTAAGTACGCTGACTGGATGAGTATGTCTCTTGCCAACGGCAGCAGGAAGGGTGATGTGCTTTCTGATAGTGTTGATGAAACCTGATTTGAAGTTCTTTTGGAAGAAGACAGTTCTGACAAGGAAGTTGTAGATAGCAGAAACAAGGAAGATAACACCCCAGTATCCCATTAGACCAGCACCCATGAACATACTGTCCGAGATATTTCTCCATCTGATTCTGAAAGAAATGTAGTTGTCAGTGAAGGATTTCTTCTTGTAGTAAACTGGGACGTATATAGGCTCAGACTTGTTAAAGCCCTCAATGCTCTTGGTGTCAACGATGTACTTGGTGGCATTCTCATAGGAAGCCTGTAGCTTCTCCTCAGTTAACGTGACATTGGCTTCAGCACAGTACTCAAGGAAAACTTCTTCACCTTCTTCAACATGCTCACCGAGCGCATTGTAAAGACAGTACAGCATAGAACCCATGGCAGGTTGGTTCTTACAGACACACTTGTAAGAGTTCTTTGAATCCTTCGGACAGAAAGTAGCGGTCTTGAACAGCGAGTTTTTACATGCCATCACCTTCAATTCTGGTGTGGTGTAGTAGTGGTAGCCCTCCGAGGCGGAGACACAGGCTGCTCCCAGCAAAGAGGCAGCCAGCAGCGTTGATTGGAACTTCATCTTGATAGTGTGAGTAAAGTGAAGTTTGTGCAACAAGGAAACAGAAATAAAGCAGGGTTCTCTTCGAGTGGGTTCCGGCTCCCTTTTTATACAATCACTCCTATGCAGCGACTGTTAAGAAGTCAGCCAATAAACATGAGGGAAAGTACCCTGATTTACTATTGACGGTTCTCGAATGGACAAATTTCTATAGGTTACATTTCAGTGCGCATTAAGCATAATGGTTTGACGCAAGTCGGAAAGTTTCTTTTACCAGATGCGTACCGTTTTGTAAAATAAGCTTAATTTCATGGGAAAAGTCCGATAGCTTTCGTGTCAAAACGGCGGATGGTTAAGATAAAACTGATTTGTCCTTTGGACATGCGTTTCGGACATGGACATTTGTGAGGGAGCGGGCTGCAAAAATCAATTCATAGCGGCTTGTAACTGCAACTTACAGTATCGATGGGATCGATAACTTTGATTAAGGGTTCCGAGACGGCTTTACGGCTTACTAGTTTAAAGTTTGCTTTAGCGTGTCGATCGAGAGATGTCTTGAACTCAGTTCTTCTCCCATCAAAGGCCATACTGAGCAGGGCCAGTTATCAAGAGATCATAAGAATCCACTGCTTGTTCAAATTTGACCTACAACAGAGACCGTAGCGATGCGAGATATTGGCAACTATGTAGTGATGGTGTGGATATTATTTTGATGGCTTTCTTATATATCGCCTAAGCTTTCCAACTTACGTTCTTAGCTTGGCACTACAAGCTCTGCCATGCTATAACCAGCTCCTATAAGGACCGGAAGTTACAGTTTCTAGTTCAGTTTCGTCAATATACTGCTGGTCAAACATAGAAGAGACTCTAGAGACGTCTTAGGTAGGGCTGCACCTAATAATAATTTTATGCTGCCTTAAAGGTTCAAAAGTCTAGAAGTGGTCTGTTAATTCCAACACGTAAAAGGGTAAACAGGGATAGCTCTGTAATTATGCCTACTTGAGTAGAGATAATACTCCTCCCGAGTCCCCTGTCGACCAAGGGCAAGAGAGCCACTATATCGACCCGTGAAACTTTCCAAGCACCGCCCTGAGAATTAAGCTTATTTTTTTTGATTGGCAGCGCTTGGCAGGAAGAAACCAGAGAATCCTGGCGTCAACAAAGGGAACCGTTTTCCACCGTTATTGCCACAGGACATATTTCTAATTGATCGTCTTCAACTATTGCCGGTATTCCGATTCGTTCCTTCAACAAACCTTATGCACTAGACGTCAACGGTGATAGCCCTCATCAGATCTTTTCGGAAGTGCGCGTCATGGCCGGGCCAATTTCAGCAGCGGACCACTGATCGTTTTTTATCAAAAATTTTCATAATCAGTTCCATCAGTTGCATTTGTCCCATGGGCGCTGTTAATTTTGGAGACAAAAAGCTTAATTCATGCATACGCACAACTATCATACAACTGAAAGCGCACCCTTTTTTTTTTGGCCTCGAACAAGCTCTAGCAAGACTATAGTACTCGGAAGTTGGAACCTCGTCACCAGCTACCGCGTACTAATTTGTGCGTATAGGCTGACTACATCAAATGAAGTCCAAAACCACAAATAAGACAAGTTATAGGCTGTAGTTCTCCACCCAGGGCTCTGCTCTAATAAAGAGTCAATCGTACAAAACTTCCTTATCTCGAACACGTCCGACCGGATGCCATGTTAAAAATCAGCCACAAAACGGGGGACCAGCCCGTTCATATTAATTCGATGCCCTAGCCCGAGTGACATTATTGAAGCTGTATCGACGAATGTGCCGCGCCGTCTATAAAGGGAATAATCATTCTGGGGCGCCTGTCCCTTGGCTCTCCACACCACCAACGTACTGTCAAAGGTTTGCTACAGTGATCTCCTCATATTTTACGAGTTGTGTGCCGATCTCATAATCAATTAATCAGTTTATCATGACTCTTCATGTACTTGTTGATAAACGAAGACGCTAGGACCTTCAATTTGCTTTATTCCTTTTCATTATAAAGTGTTCATGACCTTTGATTAGCCATCGTTTGAGATTACGTATTCAGTTGGTTCATATATGTATTTACACTGTGCTTATATACAACAGGACATAAATTACTGTCCTCTCACTTTGTCTAGGCCCCTGTCCAATTCCTTATCCTTTGCTGCGGTGACTCTGTCTTCAAATTTGAATCTATCACCAGTCAGCAGTTCCTCAACCTCAACCAAACCAGGTTTAGAGGCAATCTTACCAAACAATGCATCCTCGAAATCCCTGTTGTGGGAGCGAAGACGAGTTTCGGGGTTAGCAGTGCCAGGTCTACTTTCCATGGAAAATGCAGCGTCCAGAGCCTTGACCAACCCATCCTCGTCCACGATGAAACCTTCACTTTGGTAATATAGCTCCAATAGATTTCCGGCACGGTTCATATCTCCCGTGAGCTTGTTGTTCAGCCTGTTTGCTGTTCTCTTAGCACGGAGTATCTCCTCCTCTTCCTCGGTTCTTGGTCTCATGAATGGGCCTTCAAGCATTTTACTTATGGTTGGTAACGTCAGTCTAGTGGCCTCAGAAACCTCATGAACTTGTTCACTCTTTCTCTTCTCCTCAGCTGCCTCTCTCCTTTGCTTAGAAAGTTCCTCCTTCTCTATTCTAGCCTCTTCGGTTTTCAAAGATTCAACAAAGTACTCACGACGCAATGCAGCTCTTGTGACCTTTGCTTTCTGGGCTTCTGTCAGCTCTTTCAAATTTGGAATCTCCTTAGGAACCTTAGCTGTATCTCTGATCAGTTCCTGTACGGTCTTCACCTCTGGAAGAGGCTGTTCACGACTTGTTCCTCTTGGATGTTGAACACCTTCAGCGTAACCAACATTTGGGTTGGCTGGTCTGACGACTGGTTTGATAGGTTTCTTCAGAATCTGGCGCACTGCAGGAAGTGTACCTGATTTATATCCAAACTTTGCAGCACCCTTCCCCATGTCTTCTGTCTGATATCAACTATTTTCCAATGATGCGATTGGTATTGTTTGACATCATAACGTTGATGTTTTTTTCAATATGTACCGGGTAACGTAAATTAGTATTAAAGCCTCCGAAATAGGAATTATTCGCACTACACTGCGTCGTCTATACTCTCGTGGATTGGGGCATGTATACTTATGAAGCTCTAATTCTGAGAGGAAAGCGGCAGACGTACTGTTCGTCAGAGCCGTATTCATCAAATATTGCACCAAATTCGTAATCTCCGGTTTCCAGTACAACTGCTCCAAGTTGGACCACATGTGATCCCCCAGGTGGTATCGATGTAGGTATAATTTGCTGAGAAGTTCCATTGAATAGTAGTCTCTTATCGATAGATCCATATGTGAGTGACAGGGGAACACTTCTAAGAACTCCTCTCATAGGGTGATCACTGTTGTTGACAATCTTGATTTGGATAGTAAAGAATTCATCTGTTGGGATGCAACGATGAATACCGGTCTTGGTGAATTCAATATCGACCAGCTCAATTTCAACCAAAACATCACTGATAGATAGTAGGCTCAACATCTTCTGAGAGAGTCTGATTCCTCTGAACTCTATCTTCCCTGTCAATTCATTATCAATCTTCCAGGAGCCTCTCAAGTGATCCAATATCTCTTGACGATACCAATAGACCTTCCTCAAGAAAAGATCCTCGCTCCTAGGAATTTGTGGAAGTATGTACTGCTTTCCCAGTAAACTTGGTATTTTGGTAGACTCTCTTTCTGTTCCTAGCGACATTCTCTTTATTGGTAATAGCAGTCTTTTGGTCTCCAGTGGAACGACAACCTCGGTTAGCACACTCTCAAAGAGCTCCACATGAATCTCTACCGGCTTATTCCAGATGTTTCGGAGATCGACAATGAAGAGCACATAATCACGAGCCAACTCTGGCTTCCATTCAGGGAGACTTGGGTGTGTGATATCGGTTGACGTTAATGGAACAACATCACAACTTGCCAGTTCAATACAGTTAGCAACAGATACTGCAAAGGGAACGATTAGTCTTCTCAGATACACCTCATCAGAAGGGTCATCCACATGGCCATAATCGACAAACAGATCCAACTTGTCCAGTCCTCGTTTCCCAAAGACTTGAACTTGCATGTCCACCTCCTGGCCTGGCTCAAGGGGTTCCCCACTCCACTCAACTTCCAGGGCCCTTTTCAGTAGGAAATATTCAACTTCATTAATTTCATTCATAGGTAACGACTTGTCTTCAAGAGCTTCTTTTAGTGGAACCTCGGTGGAATCCCAACTCGTGAATTTCATGGTGTTGATAGGGACCCTCGAGTTATTCTTCACTTTCATTGTCATTGTAACTTTGCTGCCTTCCATCAGCATTATTGGTTCGCTCAGGGATACCAGCTGCAGAGATGGTTGGGCCCGAAGCACATGGAAATCGAGCTGCGACAAGTCGACCCGATCTTTCATCACATTCTTTGAAAGGTTTTCTTCATAGATAGAAAGGACCGCCTTATCTTTATTTGACGACGGTTCCCATTTCGACACCACACGAGCCCTTGTAGATTTCACGAGTGGGAAGTCGTGACTCCCAAAATCAAAAAGCTTCAACGTTATGGACTGCAGCTCAAGTTTCCCACTTTCTAAGGGTCTGACAGGAAGAATGATAGATTGGAGCTTCTTCGGAGTGAGTGTGAAGTTCTTCTTTAGCACCTCAAACCCTGCTATACCAGCGTCATTGATTTCAACAGGAAATGCATAAGGATTCTGGACCGTTACCACCAGCTCAACAACTTCTCCTTGGACCAGCAAGTGTACGGCTTCTTCTGCAGTTTTGGCTGCATATGGATTGTAGATGAAGGGGTCATTACCATCTCGTGGTGACTCTTTGAGCTTCGTTTCTTTGACAGGGAGGTTCGATGGGGTGTTTACTCTTACTCCTCTGATGATGAAAGGGTCGAAGTAGTTTAACTTGGAATGCTGCTTTAAGGCACCAGTCTTCAATTGATTCAGAAGTGTAACCTGTTCATTATCAGTCAGCGAATTCAAGTATCTTGTTAAAAGAAGGGACTTCAGAGTTAGTGAGGGGGTAGACTGTCCAAGTTTGTCAAAGACCGAGTCACATAGATGAATGATCGATTTATGAAGCTTCGTCCATCTCACTGAAAATGCGTGCTCTATATTTGATTCAGGTGAGTGGTCGACTCCATAGATAGATAGGAGAGAGTTCACAAGGGAGCTCAGTTCTGCAGGTGAGCTTCTGTCATCATGGCTCAGCGTCAGCTCGGAGACTAGAGCCACTAGTAGTGACCGTAACAAGAATGCTCTTTTTCTATGATATGCAAGTTCTTTATAGATCAGTGACAGTGATGAATAAATCTTGATCTGAGAAATGATATTGAGCTTTTTGAAATCCACCTGCAGAATCTTATTCGAGAGCTTCAGAATGTTATTTCTCTCGAATATCACATAGGGGAGCTCTGATCTCTCATTTCTGGATAAGCTCTTGCACTTAATGATACTGTCCAAACAAGTCGGTGTCAGCTCAATTTCCAGATTGAGTACCGTCATGAACTCAAGAACTCGAAGGATAGTCTCGCAATACACCAAATTCGGCACAAAGTCCTCTGGATCGGTTTTAGATCTCTCATAAAACTCGATAACTTTCATCATTATCTGGTAAATGAGCTCAGGTCTTGGGAGACTGGCTATGGCTTCTGTTCCATTAGCTATTGAGGAGACCGAGGATCGTGGTGATGCAATTGGCGTTTGAGATGATGCTTTTGGAGACAAGATATTGCTTGTCGGTGACCCCTGTGTTGGTTGTTGCTGCTGCTGTTTCAGTATCTTTGCTAAAACCGGTGACAGCTCGAAGCTTGTGCCAACGTATGTACTCATGAGCACACAGACAGCTATGCCCTCTAAAGCTGATCCAAGCCAGAGGCAATCAAAACTCGATCTGAGAAGCACTACTGCTTCGTTGAATTGTGATAATGCTGCTGCGTAATTTCCAGCAAGAAGGTAAAGGTTCCCTAGAATCTTTTGTTGCCGTCCTTTGACTCTTGATTGGCGACGCTCAGTGGAACTTGATAGTGATATCTTGTTCAGACTGGGATCACTCAATGAAAGAGAGATGGCTGCCCCGGAACTTATTCTCTTCTTCTGCTTGACAAATTTGGAAGTTTCGTTCTCACCAATTGAGCCTGGTGATCTGAGCGTGAGATGCTGGTATGAATGGTGGTATTCTGTTAATGCTTGTAGAAACAAACGAGTCACTTCGCACATTATGGTCTCTATGTTGGTCTTGGTGTGGTGGAAGACTGTCTCAAGGTCTGAATACCCATTCTCTGTACCGGACTCTTTGTTGAACACGATAGCTGAGTGGACCAGCACAGATTTATAAGTCTTTTGTAACTGCTCGATCTGATCAATAGTCACCTCTTCCACCGAGAGCCCAATTACGACGAATGTCTTTCTGTAGGGTTCAAAGTCCTGGAGGAAGAGAGCTTCAGTGCCCTCCAATGCCGTCTGGAAGTCGTACAAGACCCTGCCCTGCGGGAACCCTTGTGGATTGAAGACTCTGGACTTTGTACCTGTCACATCCACCAACCTCACCTCCAGCGCTGTTCTGACCGTCTCGACGCACCGCAAGAACTGCTCCTTCGATATGTTTCCAATTGGAACGAGAAGAGTACGGACTCTCGCCGGAGCGGCAAACGAGTGGGCGTCCATTGCTGAAAAACTGTGCCCTTCGTGCTGTCCTTAACTATGGGAGAGCGGTCCCTGTTGTTGATCGGAATTGAAAAACAAAACAATCTTCAATTTATGAAAACCCACCACAAACATCACCAACTAAAGACACTGATAATCAACTGATCAGACAGCAGAATCTCGCAATGGCCGGTCTCAGCTTCGATAACTTCCAAAGAAACCAATTCCTCGCTACGAAGGGCCACGCACAGCCAACGGCGACCTCCACGGGAACAACAATTGTTGGTGTCAAGTTCGATGGTGGCGTCGTCATTGCAGCAGACACAAGAGCCACCTCCGGAGACATCGTGGCCGACAAGAACTGTGAAAAGCTTCACAGACTCGCTCCTAAGATTTGGTGTGCCGGTGCCGGTACTGCCGCAGACACAGAGATGGTGACGCAATTGATCGCTAGTAACCTTGAACTTCACTCGCTCTCCACTGGCAGAGAACCAAGAGTCGTCACCTCCCTCACGCAGCTCAAACAACATCTATTCAAGTACCAGGGCCACATCGGTGCCTACTTGATTGTCGCTGGTGTTGACCCAACCGGTGCTCATTTGTTCGCTGTCCAAGCACACGGTTCTACTGATGTGGGATACTACCAATCGCTGGGTTCTGGTTCCCTTGCTGCCATGGCTGTTCTTGAGAAGGACTGGCACATTGATATCACAAAGGACGAAGCTGTTAAGCTGGCTTCTGATGCGATCCAGGCTGGTATCTGGAACGATCTGGGTTCCGGTTCCAATGTCGATGTCTGTGTCATGGAAGTGGGTAAGGACGCACAGCTTTACAGAAACTACATCACTCCTAACGTCAGAGAGGCCAAACAGAGATCTTACAAGTTTGCTAGAGGCACTACCGCCGTTTTGAAGGAGTCCATCTACAACAGAGTGGAGCTCTTGCAGGAGGAGGTTGTACAGCATGGAGAGGCCATGGAGGTTGATGTGAATTAGAAAATGAACAAGCCTTATATAACCGCTTCTAATGTACACTTAACGAAATGAAAGGTAATAGAGATTAGTCTTTCTTCTCTTTCTTCTCTTGCTTGTCTTTGAGAACCAATTCCTTCAATGCGATCTTTGTTCCCTCGACAATGGCGAGGTGCTCCACTTTGTGAACCTTTTCCTCGTACTCTTCAAGAGTCTCACCCTTAACTATCTCAATTTCTTTCACAAGCAAAGGCTCTCCAGCATCGACTTGCTGGATGACTTTGTGGATCATCACACCACCTTTAGTGATCTCTCCGTCTTGACCAGCTTTCCATGCTCTGTCAATGGCATGAGTTCCATCAAAGGCACCTGGCAAGGCTGGATGTAAGTTAATGATGTGAATACCAGCATCCTCCAATGGACTGAGGAACTCGTTTGAAAGGATCAGCATCCACCCAGCGCATACTATCAAATCAGGACGGACGTGGTCTTTTGGAAGCTCATCACTGTCTTCACCTTCGACAGTTCCATATAGCACGAGGTTAGCCAGGTCCTTGTTGAACTTCTTTCTCAGCTGTGGTCTCTCAGACTTTGGCAAATCCTTGTAGTAGTCCTTAAGCGTGTGCACTTTGGAGGGGACGCCTGCCTTTGCAGCTCTCTCCAGACCATAGGCGGTAGCTGATGATGATATGACTTGGATTATGTCTGCATCAATGTCCTTAGCAGCAACGGCATCTATTATGGCCTGAAAGTTGGAACCGTTCCCGGAAATTAGCACTAGAATCTTTGGCTTCGTCATTAGTCCAGTTCACTGTGTTAGTCTAGTTCACTCTTCCGGTTCTTTATATGTGAGAGACCTGCTTAAACTCTTCAGGCTTCTTCAATTGACACTAATTTCGTATGATGCTGCCCATACCGAAAACTGACTCGGGTATAATTAATCTGGTTGTACTAGTACTTCACTTAAGCTCTACAAACCTCAACTCTAACAACACACAATCTTGAATATAATGATTATGAATATATATCTATAAGTTAGTCACCTGGCGGCTGCTGTTCGTTATCATATAAATAGAGGGAAGAAACAAAGAAAGGGAATATATAATTTAAGCTGTCACATAACGCATTGCCTGAATTCTTCAATTATACTCTTCTCTAGATTTAATCTTGTTCCAAGTTCTTGATAACTTGCTCAGTGAAGTGCTGGGTGGTAGCAGAACCCTTCAAGTCACCGGTTCTGTTCTCTGGACCAGAGGCAATAGTCTTCAAGACAGCGTTGTGGATTCTTTGACCGTAGTTGTCCAAGCCCATGTGTTGCAACATCATGACGGAGGACAACAGAAGAGCAGTTGGGTTGGCCTTGTTTTGACCAGCAATGTCTGGAGCGGAACCGTGGACGGCCTCGAAGATGGAGACCTTGTCACCCATGTTACCGGATGGGGTCAATCCTAGACCACCGATCAAACCAGAGGCCAAGTCGGACATGATATCACCGTACAAGTTTGGCATGACCATGACAACGTCAGAGTACTTGGATGGGTCGGTAACCAACTTTAGGGAGGTGTTGTCAATGATCTCGAAGTCAAGAGAGACATCTGGGAATTGCTTTGCGATCTCCTTAGCAGTCTCAACGAAAAGACCATCAGACAACTTCATGATAGTGGCCTTGTGGACAACCAAGATCTTTGGCTTGTTGATGGACTTAGCGTACTCGAAGGCGTACTTGATGACTCTCTCAGAAGCCTCTCTGGTGATCAACTTGATGGACTGAACGACACCTGGAACGACAGTGTGCTCGATACCAGAGTACTCACCCTCGGTGTTCTCTCTGATCAAGACGGTGTCAACGTTCTCGTATGGGGTTGGGTAACCCTCAATAGACTTAGCTGGTCTGACGTTGGCGAAAAGGGAGAAGGTCTTTCTCAAGGTCAAGTTCAAAGACTTGTGACCCTTTCCGACTGGAGTAGCCAATGGACCTTTCAAGGCAACCAAGTTCTTGTTGATGGAGTCGACGGCAGCTTGTGGGATGGCGGTCTGACCGTTGACTAGGATTGGGGTAACATCACAGAATTCCCACTCAATTGGGACCTTAGCAGCAGCGTAGATGTCCTTGACGGCTTGGGAGATTTCGACACCAATACCATCACCTTCAATGAAAGAGACAACGTAGTTACCGTTGGCGTTCTTTTGACCATTGAATTTGGCAACTTGGGTAGAGTACAATCTAGCGAAGGAGGTTCTGGAGACAGAAGATCTGACAAGTCTGGCTGACAACATAGTGACCGGGTGATATGGGGAAACGGGTGTGTTGATGAGACAAGGGAAGCGGTTACGTTTACCAGAAACAATTTTTCTGATTCCTCCTCTTCAAAGGAAAAACTCGAAGCGCTTGTTTGAGGATCGGGACCGAGAAGGCGCCGATTTCGCAGGACCTCGGAAAAACTTTGTGTGATCCGGCCTAATTCGGAAATGGTCAGGTGAATATCACGTGTGGCTTATGTCATTTCTGAGTCATCAGATCTGAAGTCATTGTTGATGTTTCTTGTAGGAAGCTGATCTTCGTCTCTCTCTCTTTTTGTCCCTTCTTTACACAAACTTCATTCAGCGGCTAGAGAAGAAAAGCCTCCACAAGACGCTGAAGGGGTCATTGAAGACATCTACGGATCAGATATGACGTCTCAATTCTTCAAGGATGTCCACTCCGGATTGAGCAACAAGTTTATCTCACGAACCATATCTCTGAAGATGGACCAAGCAGCCGCTGATGACAAAGAGGACACAACGAACGATTCGTTTGCCAGTGAAGCTGACTCCCACATGGAGAATGTCTCAAACAGTTCCAATGCCACATCAACAGGCTCTTCTTCAAGATTCTTTGGGAATTCTAACGACAACAACGTTGGCGGTAAGAGTACAAAACGGTTGAAGGACTACATGCTGAATGATTCCTCCCTCGATGACATTGTTGTTCCAAAGTCTAAGCATAAGCCAAGTCAAGTCGAAACCGATGATGATGACGATGATATCCAGATCACCGATGTCAGAGAGGTTCCCGCCCATGTTGTCGCTACAGAACAGCAAGATCAACCATCTACCGCCCATGTACAGGACCGCTCAATGGATCTGTACGACGCAGATAGTTCATCAGGAGATGTGATGCTTGAAGCCCTTTTCAAATCACAGAAATACAGCGCCCATCTTAAGCGGGCGCTTGAAGCAGCGAACTCCAGAGCCGCTGCCCACGAAGCCAAGTTGACCAATGAGCATAAGAAGAACGAACAGATGAAAGAACTTCTAAAAAGTTTCAAGGAGAACCTTTTGAACGTTGAGCAACATTTGTCCGAATTGAAAAGCTCAAGAACTGTCGATAATGATCATGTGTCTTCGTTGAAAGGGGAATACAAGGACATCGTTGGCCAATTAACCTCATACAAATCGGAAATTGGGAACTTGAAGAAACAGCTAGATCAGTTGAAGAAGATCAAGATATCTACCACATACGAAATCGAGAAGCGTACGCTAATTACCTAGAACTTCTTGTTTGGAAAGTGATGGTTACTAACTATACCCATAGGAAACAAGAACATAGCAGTGCTTCAAGAAAGACTTGATGAGAAGTCGGGGCTGTTATCGGAGCAAAAGATTAAGACTCTGGAACTGGAAAAACTGCTAGAAAGCTGCCGTAAGCAGTACGATGAGAGTGTAAAGCAAGTTATGGAGTCATCGACGGGGTTTCAAGAGCTTCTTTCCAAAAAGCTCGAAGAATCATGCAAGCAGCTACAGGGGTCCATTGAGTAAGTTTTTGGACCTTCCAATCACTTTAATCTCATACTAACATAGGCAGAACGAATCATAATCAATCCGTGTTGCCTTTATTGGCTAAAACACAGGATACCGTCGAGAAACAAGTCGCTGATATGACTGAGATGTAACTAACAAGATACCAATCATTATTCTTCAGCATGGGGTCCAATTCTAACTTCTATTGAACAGGTTTCGTCAGATGTTGGACATGTCTACGAGCTCAATTTCTACACAACTCTTGGAATCCAGTAAGGCGACCTCCGAAGACTTCAAGAAGCTGTTTATTGATAAAACAGAATCTGATCATGAATATTTCAAGAATATGAAAGATTCTCAGATCTCTATGAGTGAGAGTCTTTCGAAGCTGTTGGATCTATCTGCTCAGATAAATTCCGGTGTTCATGATAAGGGTCGACTGAGTGAGGGGTTGAAGAGTTCTTTTGAACTCATAGAAGTTAGAATTGGAGAACTTGATAAGGTTATCAGGGCACAAACCCATGTTTCGGAGAGTCTTGATCGTGTGTCTGAAGAGAAAGAACTTTTGAAAGGTGAAATGAACCTGCTCAAGAAACAAAACTGTGATCTAGAGCAGTGCCTCAACAAGGCAAAAGTGGACTTGGAGGCTTGCGATTCCAAAATTAAGTCACTTGAAGAGTCAGAAAAGATATCATCAGAGAAGATTTCTTCGTTAGAAGGCATCATTGCAACCACTGAATCTTCACTGAAAGAGACGGATGAGAAGCTAACTAAATGCAAGGCAAACTACGAGAGCAAGTTGCAAACTCAAGTTGAAATCTACAACATCGTCACCAAGGAACGTGATGATATCAAGAAGGAGCTAGACACACAGAAGGATGATTTAGATCAACTAATTAAGGTCCAAATATCCCAGATCGACTCCATGAGAAAAGAGATTGGAAAGCTATCAAAGGACGTCGAGAAGCAGACTAAGGCCAAAGAGGATGAACACAGGAAGTTCATGGACTTGAAAAAGGAGAACTCTGATCTAAAGCAAGAAATCAAAGAACTCAAGGTGAAGATGACCAGCAATCCATCGGCACAAAAGAAGAACGAGTCCACAAGTGTTAACGATCTAGAAACTAATGAATCCTTGGTGGATATTCCCTTCACTTTCAGATCTTCAACCATCACAAATCCTAAGAAAACAGCCATTCCGATCAAGAAGACCAAGACTCAACTGAACAAGAGAAAGAAATTACTTGACGATGATCAAGATGTGGGTCTCTTTGATGACTTTGACTTCGATGGAGTCGAGCCGGCTCCTTCATTACCAAGAAGATACACCAAAAAGAAGAGAACATGAATCCCACTTACTTAACTTATATATCTATACATGCTTAGTTTAGTTTCTATGCAAAATTGTCAATGCTCATAGTAATGTGTATGCTTGACTTGAATGTAATTATACCTCCTTTTCGTTGTTCACCTCTTCAACAATTTTCCCGGCATCTAAATAGTGCATGAACTTCACCAATTCACCATCCTTCTTCTCCAAATGCAACACAGGAACATCAAAACAGTAGGCATCCCACCATTCTTTGTTCAGTGGATCAGTGATATCAACGTACTGAAATGATATAGGCTGCTGCACATTCTCACTGACGCGTACTTGTTCACAAACTGCTCGGCCTTTGTCGCAAAGACTGCACCCGTCTTTAGCAAATAGCGTGAGTCTCACTTTTGAGGAAAGCAGTGGACTGAATGACGAAAGGCCCCTCTTGAATGGAGCTGCAATTGATGATATCACTGGTTGTCTGACACTGTTTAATGTGGCTCTGAGCATCATATCGATATTACACTGATCGGGTTATTGTTAGTGGTGAGAAACTTACGATAGTTTTCAGTATTTGAGCATCTTGCATTCTGACACAAAATTAGGTTACCCAAAATACACATAATCCTGACGTAGTTATTTATTTGGTTCACTCATCTATTACTATTGGGTTTCCATGATCCCGGTCTAGGTAAGTCTTTTGTTATAGCTGGTCTTGAATGCTCCTTTGGAGCTGTTGGTGGTTGCTCCTTCCATAAGCTATCAATATTTGGATTCTTTGATAGTGCCCTTCTGTAAATCTTGTTACAGAACATCTTAATCTCAGGGTCTTCGTTCTTGTCCCAAAGACCAAACCTTATCAAATACTTTAATGCAAAATTGTCTTGTTTGAAAAGAACTCGTTGACATGACTCTGCGTGAACTGCGACCAAATCAGACACTAGTTCGAAAAATAGTCTCCTAGTTGAGTTGGTTGTAGCCACTTCGTTGGCCTCGGATAAAAGTCTCATAATCTCTGTAACATCCTTCGGTCTCGTGTCGTGTATCAACGTCTTCATAACGTATCTTATCTTTGAGTGAATTAGTCTAGCTGTATCTGGATCGGTATCAAGGATCGATGAACCCAATTGTAGATTTACCAAGTACCTTAGAATCACACAATCGGTCTGTACTGCAGGCTCAAACTTTCCTCTCCAACTCAAAAACTTCTTGATCACAGGGTTTGGTGTATTTCGAGAGAAATACCAGTGCGAATAGCAGTACTCTAGCACCATCTGGACAAGTGATCTAGTCAAATAGGCATTTGACTCATTGATTATCTCCATGATCAACCCCGAATCTATCAACTCATCCATGAATCTATTGGTTTGTTTCAAGAACACATTTGCATTGTTGGCCGATACTCCATTTCCTGCAATAACAATAAGCCTGTATATCTGTATCCTTCTAGTGCAAGGATCCACTGTGTTTCCTATGACAGACTTCCTGATCTCTGCAACTGTCTTCTCAGCGTTTCTTCCTGAGAGGAAGTCAATATGTTTAAACTCTGGAGAGAACTTCAACTGGGAAACACCGCCATTTAACCCTCGTTCCACCGCAGTTAGTGGTACACCGTCATAATCAGCAGGTCTCATTGCCAATAACTCCCGCATGGAATACACATGGTTCAAATTGGCAATTCTTCCTGGAGGGATATCATCTGGTGAACCATCTCCTGAGTTTTGGTATGGGGATTCCCGTACAACATCCAAGGATGTGAACATCTCCTCTTGTACACTCTCAGATATTGACAGATCGTCAATGACTCTGCGCATGGTTCTCGTTGGGTGTAGCCCCTGGCCCAATGTAGGATATGCTGGGTTCTGAATACCGTTCATCAACTTCTCGTGGGAATTGGCGCCTTGAGTGACACTTATAGCACTGTTATTGGACCAAGCAGACCCATTGGAGTATAACTTACTTCTTCTGTTCAATGAGAATATGTATTCTCGAAGACTGAAACAGATGAAGGCCAAGAGTGCGTACACCAGCACCATCCCAGCAAAGATGTAGAGCGTCTCGAACAAAGGATCATACTTGGAATACGTGGGAGCTGGTGATCTGTAGCCTGTGGTATCTTCAAAGTATCCAAAATGGTACGCATCTGAGTTAACACCGGGTATACCTCTCTTCCAAAGTCTCTCTGTAGTGATTAAGCTGTCCATGGCTCTGTCATATGACTGCCTACTGGTGGCTACCCTTATTGATTCCGTAAAGCTCACACTTCTACCAATCACAAGGAAGTGAGCCAAGTTCCAAACAACACTTGGGACAAAACACACGTCTCAGAGCTTCTTAGACTTGTTTACATCATCTTTCAGTGTGTCCAGCTTCTGATTGTGTGAAGTTTGGTGGTGTAAACAAAAAGTGTCAAGTTCAAAAAGAACCACAAAACTGGATAAACTGTATCCGAAGAAGCTGGGACACGACTGACTGAATTCACGAGCACTACAGTTACCAGTACTAGTATTTAGATTTTATTGTTAGTCTCACTTTCCCTCCTTGAGAAGCTCTGTAAACGTTCTCCCTATCATATCCTTCATGTCCCGGTAAGACACTATCAAACAGCTCTGTTCGTCGCCAGATACCAGTAAAACCTTCTCATCAACCCCAACGTCCAGTTTATTCAGACACCTCAAGACATGAGACAGATCGAGAACAGGGGATCCGTGCTCATTCACTTGGTGGAAGACATAGTGATGAAAGAGAGTTATCGGATACTTCTCACCCGCTGGAGAGAGTGCCTGTGCAAGTTCTGGTCTATTGATAATGAAGTTCAGTTTCGACATCAAACGAACAAGTCTCGAGTTCTCAACCTCCTTCGTGAGTTGGGCTTCATAGTAATCGGCACTGCTTTGCATTTTGTCAAACTCCTCCACATACTTAGTGGCAATCAATTTCTGGAACTCGCCAATACTGCGAGTGGCTGATTCGTCCAGAAGGTACTTCAGTGCTATTTTCATCTCAGGATCGATAGAATCCGACTCATCAATCAGATTAGCTCTTGGAAGTGCCTTGATAGAAGCTGATCCCTTTAGTGTAGCCAAATCCAATATCAATTGACCAAGCTGTGTCAAATCCTTTTGCTGTGCTTCCTTGAGGTCTTCCCGTGAATTGCTCTCATTATAGTGTAAGACATCAAAGACACCCACATCGGACAGTCTTATTCTGTTCTTGCTAGTGACAAGCACTTTCTGTAAAGAGATGGATCTTGCAGCAAGATTCTTACCATGAATCACTCCCAATGCAGCAGATATCTGGATCAAGTAAGTCCATAACTGGCTCTTTACCGGCTGTGCTTTCCCAATGATAGGATTGTTATGTAGCTCCTCCAACGTCTTAGCAGATGGATAAAAGTCGTAAACCACAATGAGAGAGTAGTCGCCGAACGCTCTAGTCGTGAATGCATCCACCACTTTAGCAGTATTGGAACTCTTCAAGGCCTTCCAAGCATTGATCATTGTCACACTCTTGTCATTGAGTTCCTGCACATTCTCAATTCTTCTCAGTGCATAGGCGTGGCCGTCATTGTTGGAAAACGCCTTGAATAAACTATTAGCGTAGCCATAACTTTTCGTACTCTTTTCAAGTGTTTTATCCAAAGGAAACAAATCATAATAGACATCAACATACTCTGGCAAGTTCGAGTGTGGCAGTGTTCTTAATGTGTCCTCGTTCTTCTGTGTCAGAGATTCTCTGAGCTTATTCGGGATGAACATCGTCTGTGCGTTCTCCTCATTCCCTGACAGCTGTATGTGGAGATGTGGCGGAGGAGATGGTGCGTAAAGGTGGTGTTGTAGAGGGTACGCTGCTGGAGCCTGAAACTGTTGCTGTTGGGGCTGCTGCTGTTGTTGATAGAGGAAATTGGTGCCAGTTTGGCCCTGGAACAAATGATCATTGGATTGGGCATACGGGTTGAACTTGGGGATAGCTGGATCTGCTTCTTGCTGAAGGTAGGGGTTGTGGGGCTTTGGAGAACTCTGGAGGGTAGTTAGTCCACCGCTTGGAGTAAAAGCTGGACTGTCTGGGTTGAAAGTCCTCGTGTTCTCGAGAGGGTGACGTTGTTGCTGTTGTTGCTGTTGTGACTGCTGGTGACTCTGTTGTTGTTCGAATGACGGCACATAAGAAGGGATATCTGAAAGCTTTGGTGAAGCCGTTCTGTTCCCTAGAAGAGCCGCACTTGGTGTGTAACTCATGGACGCGACATTGAACTTCTTCTTCTGCGTTGGTTCTGGTCCAGTGCTTGAAGTAGAAGAAGTCGTTGGGCGTGAGCTACCACTTCCTAGTGAGAGGTTCTTTGTCTGCTCAGCTAGGTAGTTTGGATTTGGAGTGACAGAGAAGTTCGCAGATTGTTGGCCATGCGGAGGCTCTTTCCACCACTCGTCTGGAAGGAAAGGTTGTTAGTAAATGAATAGTCTCAACATTGGGAAAGCGGGATGCGTACTTCTCTCCATTGTCTAATACAGTAATTGCTTATTGCAAACGAGAACAGTGTTCTGGGACTAGCGACTGTTGGTGCCGGTGGCTGTCTCTTCCTTCTCTAGGGAACCCATTCTGAAAGTAAACAGCATTAGACAAAAGATGGCCGGGTAATAGCACCATTATATCTTCTTTGATCCGCGTTCTTAACTATGGGCGAGGAGTAAGTTGATAGACTATTTCTACTTGTTCCGGACAAATTGAGTACAATGGCCGTTATTATAGTTACAGGAGCATCTAAAGGTATGTGAATGACGGTTCTTTCAAAGTGTTAATGAAATTCACTGACCTTTTGTCTCTCAAGGAATCGGAGCATCCATCGTTGACATTTTGTTGAAGGACAAGAACAACAGCGTCATTGCAGTTGCACGCAGCGAAGAGCCACTCAACAATCTAAAGATTAAGTATGGTGAAGAACGAGTTGTAACATTGACTGGAGATTTGTCAGACGCTGCACTTCCACAACAGATTATCAACTTGGCTATTGAGAAGTTTGGCCGCATTGATTCCGTCATTGCTAATGCTGGGGTACTTGACCCTGTTGATAAGATAGAATTGGCCAGCATTGACCAATGGAAGAAACTATTTGACGTCAATTTCTTCTCAGTTGTGTCGTTGGTGTCACTGGCCATTCCACACCTCCGCAAGACTTCTGGTAAGGTTGTTGTTGTGTCCTCAGGTGCCTCAACAAAGGGCTACTACGGCTGGGGAGCATACGGGACATCAAAAGCTGCCATCAACCAATTCGTGGTTCAGTTGGCTGCTGAGGAGAAGAGCATTTCTGCGGTCTCTGTGGCACCAGGAGTCGTGGATACCTCAATGCAAAGCGATATACGGGACAAGTTTGGGAAGAATATGACGCCTGAGTCTCTGAAACGCTTCACTGATCTCAAGTCGAACCATGAACTACTAGAGCCAATCGTCCCGGCCACTGTCTATGCTGAACTCGCAACCAAGGGCTTCAATGAAGAGATTAACGGTAAATACTTAAGATATAACGATCCACTGCTGGACTCTTACCAGCTTAAGTGAGTTATAAAACAATGTTTCCAAGTGTAAATTCGCGCTAGTTCAACATACCAGACTTTTAGTACTAGTTTTTCAACATTTTTCGATCTGTTTACTTTTCAAGAGCATCACCAGACCAAAAAGCCAGCAAAAGTCGACGTCGGATCAGAATGAACAGAATCTCTGTATTGAAGTCCAGCAGACTCCTACTTCGCAGCCCCTCTGTGTGGGGAAACATAAACAGAAGTACACCAAGTGTTACTCGCTTTTATTCCTCATCTTCGTCTTCTTCATCATCATCTGAGAAGCAACAACAACAACAACAGCAGCAACAGCCTCCAAACCCTAACAGAGGGAAAATCGCATTAGTCCTTGGTCTCCTTGCCCTTGGATCATCCATCGCATCCATCTCTTACCAAAGAAGTGGCCCAACTGAACTGGTTGAACCTGTTAAGCCTAAGAAGGCCTTTAAGGATGGGGAAGTTTCCGTCATCTTCATTCTCGGTGGTCCAGGGTCTGGAAAGGGAACGCAGAGTGCCAAATTGGTTAAGGACCATGGGTTCGTTCATCTCTCTGCCGGTGATTTGCTAAGGGCTGAGCAGCAGAGAGAAGGATCTAAATACGGAGAGCTGATCGCCCAGCATATCAAGGATGGGCTTATTGTTCCTCAAGAAGTGACACTGGCTCTTTTGAAACAGGCAATTTCTGAGAAATATGCAAAGGGATCTACTAAGTTCTTGATTGATGGGTTCCCTAGAAAGATGGACCAAGCTCTATCTTTCGAAGCGGAAGTCGCCACCAGTGCCTTCACTATCTTTTTTGAGTGTCCTGAACAAGTGATGCTCGAAAGACTCCTGGAGAGAGGAAAGACCTCGGGCCGTGCTGACGATAACATCGAGAGTATCAAGAAGAGATTCAGAACATTCGTTGAAACAAGTTTCCCAGTTGTTGAATTCTTCGACAAACAAGGAAAGGTTGTCAAGGTCAAGTGTGACCAGCCTGTTGACGTTGTTTACAAGCAGGTGGAAACAGCCATTAAAGAGAAGATCCCAAACATTTAGTTAGAATATTCAATCTAGATCTAAACTTGTATGTGTATTGACGATGTGTGTAAGTCTAGACGTAACCGATTGTCCTATTTGTCCCGGGATCAGTCTCTCCACTAGTCCCTAGTCCCTAGTCCCAAGTCCCAAGTCCCTTAGTCCCTAGTCTCGGATCTGTCAATTTTGAAATATTATCGAAGGGACTGGAAAAAAAGTTAAACTCAGACGACCGAGACTAGGCCCGACAGGAGGCAGTCCCTGACCTCAAAATGACACTGAGACTCTCAAAAACGTCAACTTACATCGACAACTTAGAGACGCCCACGCACCGGCAGTCCAACTTCCAGGCACTCGACCCAGACGCCTTTGAACAGGACCTGGAGTTTCTACTGGGCAAAGAGGACAAGAAACAGCAGCAGCACCAGCAGCAGGATCAGAGCTCTTTAGACCATAGCGATTACGAAACACCGGATAGTACAATGGAGAAGACCAGTGGCAAGCCAATTGCTAGAGACAATAAGCATGCTGCAAAGACGAACGGGACTGTGTCGAAGAAAGTGAAGAAGGAGATCTTGAATTTTGATGTGGACATCAGCGACGACGAAAACACTCATCCTCATGCAAATCGTTCTACCAAAGGACCCTCAAGGGGGAGCAGTGCTGCAAATGATTCAATGGAGGTTTTAGGTAGCGATTTGACCAAACTGAAACTATCTGGTAACTTGGACGATGTGATGAAGGAAAGTAAAGCCGTCATTGTCCAGAATATGCCATCTGATCTCACCTCGTCCAAGTTCAAGTCGACTTTCCAGGATGTCGAAGGTGCTGTCGCGTTCCGTCTGGTTACTAACAGCGAAGGTGTCTGTAGAGGCTTTGGGTATATCGACTTTGACACAAAGGAGAGCGCACACGCTTTCATCGCTGCTAACAAGAGGAAGCTCCAGATGAAAAATCGGCTCCTGAATATCGAGATCGCTATACCACAGGAGAAACACCGTACTGTGAAAGCGAGGTTGCACCGTGGACCTAAATCTGAGGTGGACGCAACACCAGCTAAGACCGCTCCACAGACACCCCAACCGAAGAAACCTTCTTCTTCCAATGTTTCAAAGAAACCGCGTTTCACTCCAGTCATTATTCACAATTTGCCATTCGATCTGGATGAGCAGCGCTTATGTGAGTTCTTTCTGGAGGTCGATGGATTCATCGATGCTAGTCTTTTCACTACCGACGATGGTCAGTCGTTAGGTTTTGGTAATCTCGACTTTAGTTCCAGAGAGACGGCTGACAAGGCGTTGGCTGAGTATCAGGACTATGAAATCGATGGACACCATATCAGATTGGACATTGGCGACCTTGGTGAATACGAGGAAGAGGCTCAGGAACAAGCAGCGGTTGAACAAGCACCGGAGTCACCTGAAGCAAAGAAGGTTCCTCCTCCTGAGAGTAAGACCCTCATTATCCACAGAGTCCCTCCAAATGTCTCCGAGGAAACCTTTACCGATATCTTCAAGGACGTTTCTGGCTTTCAGGATGTGAGAATCTCCTACGACCACACGGGTAGATCTCGTGGATTCGCATTTGTGGATTTTGAGACCAGAGAAGACGCTGCAAAAGCTCTCAAGAAGCTCAGTGGCACGACGCTGCAGGGTGCTCCAATGAGAATGAGTTTCGCAATTCCTCTATCGCAAACCACAAAACATTACATCAAGGCTAATAAGAGAAAGCCAAACACCGCTGATGTGGCACCAGAGCCAGCAGTGGAAGAGTTAAATACTACATTTTTGCTTATTGACAATTTGAATGACCGTCCTGATACTAAGAGAACCATCAAGAAAATCTTTAAGAAGATACCTGGGTTTGTATCCCACACTGCTGGATATGACAGTACTGGAAAGTACAGGGGTCTGATCACATATGAGTCAAAGAGAGCCGCAACACAAGCTTATGCGGTGAACAAGGGAATCTCGGTTCATGATACCCAGATCTATTTGACTATCAAGGAAGGCAAAACCGAGGAATATTTTGGTTTAGTTCCTACTCTTGCAGACCTTGAAGCAGCAAAGGCCAACGGAAAAGATACTGTTGAGTCGAATGTGGATGCAAACAAAGCTAAGGCAGAGACAGCTCCAAATCGTAAACCTGTTGTGGAGAAGCCTGCTCAGAAGGTGGAATCTCCAAAGGTCGACCCTATCAAGACACTCTCACCTCAGGTTAGCCAAGCTCAAGAACAGAGGGATGTTCCAGAGGTGAAGCCAGTATCCCATACCCCACCGCCATCGAGCCCTAAGCCAGAGAAGAAGGAGTTACCACAACCGGAGAATTCGAAGCCGGTGAAGAAGAGTGAGATCGGTGGAATTGCTGTTGTTATTGTTCATAATGTTCCAGTCCAAACGAGTGCTAAAGAGTTTGAATTCTTCTTCAAGAAAGCCACTGGTTATGTTTCCGTTGAACTACCAACCGACAACAAAGGTCGTCGTAAGTCTTATGGATACATCATGATGAAATCCGCAAAGGCAGCTGCTAGACTGATCAAGGGATTCAGGGGTCTCAGTATCAATGGAAAGGTTGTCAACTTCCAAACCATGCAAGATGTTGAATTGAAGAATTTTATCGATGAAAGAGATTTGGAATTCTTCATTGAGCGTGATGATGACTCCGATTCACCTCCAGCAGACAATTCTGAGTCGTATGGAAATGGAAATACACGGGCTGAATCCCTTTCCGGTGATCTTTGGGAGGACCAACTCGAGTCCCTAAAGTCGTTAGCGGGTAATAAGACTGCCTCGCTTGCTTCTCCTGAGCCTTTTATCGAGGGTCTTGATGATGACTTGGACACCACTACTGCTAGTATGAGTGCGCCACCAAGTGCTACTGATACACAGAACTCGAGTGAAGGTTCAAACCAGCTTACTGTCTATAATATTCCAGATGGTCTACCTCATAAGTTTATTCGTGCCGCTTTCGAGGACTACGATGGTTATATCACCTCCAAGATGGTTAAGATCAAGGGATCGAAACCAGGAAGTGAGGCCGTCAGAGTTGGACGTGTTTACTTCACCACGAAGGAACACGCTGCAAACGCGAAATGGAGAGCAGAGGCTGAAGACCTTCATATTGGTGATGAAAAGGCCGTGTTCACCAAACCAAAGAAGTCCAGAGCAAGCACGAGAGGCTCAACTCCGGTCCCTGACGACAAACCAAAGAAAATCAAGGCTCCTCGTTCAAAGAGCAGTGAAACCGAAAGGGAGTCGTCAAGCGAGGTCCAGAGCAAAGAGAGTGTCACTAAGAAAACTATCAAGAAGAAGGTCGTAAAGAAGGAATCAGGAGCTTCCGTTGCTGCTGCTTCTAAGCCGCCTCCTCAGACCGATATCGATGATAAACTAAAACAATTACAAGCTTCAATTGCCAGAAGACTTGACCAGATGAAGCACGACGATTGAAGTGCCTCATACAATCAATTCGCTATTCATAGGAACTAATCTAGCTAGATATTCAATTGCAAGATATTTGAATTGGGCCCAACCATAGTAGTATTAATCACTTTCTATTTCCATGATTGCATCATCTTCGTCACTTGAATCAGCACCATTTATCAGATCAGTAGCGACCTGGTCTGAGCTTTCATTAAGGGTATTGGTTCTTCTGAGGCTCAAGTTTCTGACTTTCTTATTGTTCAGGGGCGTCGCTGCTGCCGCCGCTGCTTTCGATTTGGCAGATCTGTAATTGAGCGTGGCCATGTTCGAACTCAAAGCGTCTTTCGATTTGTGGAAGAAGTCATGCGTCGGATTTGTGGACTCGATCCATGTATTCTCTTCAAGAGCTCTCTTCAGAAGGTCCGTTGCCACAGGATCATCGGAGTTTATAGCGAGTGCATAATGCAAGTGCTCGATAGATTTCAACACATCGCCACTCTTGAGGTATATTAATCCAATGGCAGAGTAGATGTTGGAATCATTACTTGAGAGTTTCAACACTTTTTCAAAACATGCCAGGGCCTTTGTGAAGAAATTCATTCTTCTGTAAACATGACCAAGATTTGCATGCACTGAAACCCATGCTTTGGAATCAGAGTCTAGATATCTAGATGCCTGGAGTGCTTGGGCGAAATAGTTTTCAGCGTTTGCCAATTCATTCTTGTGGTAATAGATGACACCAAGCTCGTTCAATAACAATGGGTCAGCGGGACACAGCGAGTATGATGATAACAGATACTCTTGCGCTAACGTGAGATTGCTCATTTGAAGGTATTGCATACCAAGGAACAAATCTGGAAGATGGGTTCCTGGAAAGAAGCGGGATGCAGTTGAATATGCTGATATGGCCTGTTCATGTTCTCCTTCAGCAGCAAAAGTATGGGCAAACCCAATCCATGCGTAACCAAACCCTGGATCTAACATTGATGACTTTGAGAAGTACTTTCTTGCCTCTGGTATCCTGTTTATGGACATATAGTAGGTCCCCACTGCTAGCCATGTTATTGGTGACTTTGGATGGTGCTCTGCTAGCCTGTGGGCAAGCAAAAAGAGCTTATTCTTTGACCCCAATTCATGTAGACAAGAAAGATAAGTGGGTAATGCGGCAAAGTTGAGCTCGTCATTTCGTAGTATCTGATCACAGACTTCTGCACTTTTCTGAAACTTGCATTGAGTGTAGAGGAGCTCAGCCCGACTCAATAAAACGTCAGAGTTCTCTCTCAAATTGTAGTCGTCCTTCAATATCGATTCGCACTCCTCGTATCTCTCCTTGTTGATATACTTGTTGATTCTAGAAGTATAGAGCATCTTCACAAGCTCGTTATTCTCATCAAGGTCAGAGAAATCAAGCAGTGACACCAGTTCCCACTCTTCAAGAGGTGTCATCATGTGGTTCCTTATGAGTTCGTCGAATGCCTCGTAGCATTTCACATCAACAAGAACAGCTTCTTTGTAACATTCCTTTGCTCGTTCAAGATTATTCTGATTCGTGTAGATTTTACCACGTATGTAGCAGAGTGATGCTTCCAACTTGATACCACCATCCAAGTTCTTGACATGCCTGGATTCGCTTTTGAAAGGATTGGTCTCCCCTATCACGTCCAAAGCTTCGTCCCACTTCTCAAGCTTCATCAAGCAGAGTGCGGAGAGATACCGACAACTGACACTGGTCGAATCAAGGTTATTCTGGCTGAGCAATTGGCGAGCCCTGTAGTAGTTACCATTCGAATAATATACCTGAGCAAGCCAAAAGGCATCATTTGGGTCGTTGGTCAAAGAAAGCACCTTGTCGCCAATATATTCTGCTGTTGTATAATGATGTTGCATTAAAGCATCATGACGCCAGAGCCGGAGCTTCTCTGCACCGGATAAATTTGCAGTGTTTACCGATGCACCATTTATGAGTGGAGATGCCCCGTTCTTGGAAGAATTCATGGGTGTGTCTATGAGCCCACTGGCGTGTGACGGTGCGCCCAAAGGCGATGGGAACATGGGCTGGTTCGGTGTAGAACGAATAGAGTCGTGTGTCCTGTTCGCCACCATTGGCGATATCGCAAGCGTAGAATTATGCTGTGACGGACTCTGCATATCTCTCCTCAATTGGCAACCGAATAACTGTCTCCACTAACTAACCGCCGCTATCAAATAAGTCTTCCTTTTGTACAAATCGAAACTTCAAATTCGATTAAAATCAAAATCAAAACAAACAAAACCCGGTAAGGCCACGTCAGAATTTGATTATATAATCAGTGTGTCCCATACCGAAATAATTCCGCCATTTTTTACTTTTTCTGCCAGCCGCCTTTTTTGACTCATCGGCGATCTTTTGTCATAGCCTATAAAAGCATTCTGTCCCTGGAAATTGTTCACTTGTTCCTGAAAACTTACAACTGCAAAACACACAATGACCAAGCCAGTTACTTTACACCTAAGAGCGGAGAAGAAGCCACTAGAAGCCAGAGCTGCTCTCACGCCTACCACCACCAAGCAGCTTATCGAGGCCGGATTCACTATCTATGTTGAGGAGTCCCCACAATCTGCTTTCAGAGCTGAAGAGTACAAGAAAGCCGGTGCCATAATAGTACCAGAGGACTCCTGGAAGCAGGCTCCAACCGACAGAATTATCATCGGTTTGAAGGAGCTTCCAGAGGAGGAAACCTTCCCATTGATTCATGAACATATCCAGTTTGCCCATTGTTACAAGGACCAAGGAGGCTGGCAGAATGTCCTCAGCCGTTACGCTAGAGGTAATGGTATTCTCTACGACTTGGAGTTCCTAGAGAACGACCAAGGAAGAAGAGTCGCTGCCTTCGGTTTCTACGCTGGTTTCGCTGGTGCCGCTTTCGGTTTGAAGGACTATGCCTTCAAGAACACACACGCAGACTCCGAGGACCTGCCAGGCCTTTCGCCATTCCCAAGCGAGGCTGCCCTCGTCGAGAACGTCAAGAAGGACTTGAAGGATGCCCTCTCCAAGGGTGCTAAGGTCCCAACCGTGCTTGTCATTGGTGCTTTGGGAAGATGTGGCTCCGGTGCCATTGAGCTCTTGCAAAAGGCTGGAATCCCAGATAAGAACATTATCAAGTGGGATATCAACGAGACCAAGAAGGGTGGTCCATTCAAGGAAATCGCTGATGCAGACATCTTCATCAACTGTATCTACTTGTCCAAGCCTATCCCACCATTCATCAACTACGATCTCTTGAACAAGCCTGATAGAAAGCTGAGATCCGTTGTTGATGTCTCTGCTGATACTACGAACCCACACAACCCAATTCCAATCTACTCGATCGCCACGGTCTTCGACAAGCCAACTGTTAAAGTGGAGACTACTGCCGGTCCAAAGCTCTCTGTCGTCTCCATCGATCACTTGCCTTCGTTGCTACCAAGAGAGGCCTCCGAGTTCTTCTCCAAGGACCTCCTCCCATCACTCCTGCAGTTGCCAAATAGAAAGACTGCTCCAGTTTGGGTCAGAGCTGAGAAGCTCTACAGACACCATGTCAAGCGTTTGAGTAGGGAGCAAAAGCTATAAGCTATTATTCACTGGCTGAATAGTGTTGTTCCTCATTTCGATTTTTAGAGAAGTGAAGGCTTCAATAATAAACTACGTTGTTTTTGGTTTCCAATGCATTTGTAATTAGTAGTTCTAGTCCTACTCCAATGTCACGGAGATCTTGTCTGTTCTCTTCTTGTTCTTTCTTCTCTTTCTCTTACTCTCGTTCAACATGATCTTCTTGAGCTCTTCAGTGTCTTCATTTTCACTTTCAGATGCACTGGCATTGGCCTCTTCCATCTCATCATAGCGTCTCTTCATGGTCTCAGCCTTCTCAATGTCCTCAGAAGAGACTTCAACGCAGATCAGTCTCTCTCCTGTATTATAGACAGCAACTTGGTCTCTTAGCTTCAAGTCCCACACAACAATATTACTGTCAGAGGAAATAGAAATGAGTAGATCTTGGTCATCTTTTCTGAACAGCTTGAAATCCTTAATACGGTTAGTGTGTCCTTGCAAATCGAACTCAGGTTTAGCAGAGGAAAGCGTCTTATCAGATTCCTCCTCCTCCTCTTCTCCTTCTTTGGCTTCTTCATCACTCAAAATGTCATCAAACTTGTAGAATTCAATCTTTCCGTTTCCTAGACCAACTGCCAGGTATTGAGTCCCCTGCAAATCATACACTTCAATATGCATCAATGTACTCTTGAAAGACAATTCCTTCACAATCTGAGCAGAACTGGTCTTGTAGATGAGAATCTTGTTCATCAACCCAACAACAAAGTAATCACCCTTCACGGACCATCTCACAAATTCACCCTTTTGCCAATCCTTCTTAATTCTCAAATTAGCTGCCTTCTTCGCAGTCATCAGATTCCACAGTCTCACAGTCTTATCATCACCGACACTCACGGCAATTCTTCCACTTGGATGGATAGCAAGATCATTGACACGGCCAGCATGACCCTTAAGTGTACCAAAGATCTCCCAATCCTTCGTTCTCCATATTATGATCTTACCATCTTCAGATCCAGAAAGTAGCCATTTACCAGCTTTTCCTGAGCCTTGTGATCTCTTTCCTTTCTTTTTGTCTTGTTGATCCTCTTGTTCTTCCTCCTCTTCAATTACACCTTCGTTACTGAAAGTCATACATGTGATAGAGCCAGTGTGTCCCATCAAAGTACCCAATTCCTTTCTTTTCTGGAGGTCGTAAATTTTGATGTTCTCGTCATTGGATCCAGTAACAAGGTATCTCTTAGCTGCTGCAACTGTCTTTATTGACAAAGTGTGTGCTTGAAAGTGGAATATTGGTTGAAAGAATGGAGTCTTGTCTTGTTCTAGGACACTAGATAGACACAACAGGTTGTGCTCATAAGAGCCAACATAGATTCTAAATCTGGTTTGCTTGTCATTCTTGGTCACATCCTTTACGGGAATCATCTGCGGTTTGATAGGGTTCAGCTTCCCCTCTTCAGCATCTTTTATTCTCACGGATTTAGCCATCTTCTATACTTGATATAATATATTTCGTAGCTCATAGAGCACAGTAGTAACTAACATAAAAAAAATTTGCGATGAGCTCTCCAAAACGGTTCGGACACTACACTATAAACTCCACGGAAAAATTCCAGAAAAGATCACGACTACGACAACTACACTCAAGGTTTTATAGCCAAAAACATAAGCAAATTAGATTCATTATAGACAACCCTTCCCGAAAGCAAATCATTAACAAAATAAATGGAGAAATAGCAAAGAAAAAAAAGGAACATAACATGATATAGTAGCAACACTAAGAGGTTTCAGTGACTGAGTGTCACGTCACATTAATAACACTCGTAACAGCATCATTGACCTGCGATAGATGTCTGTTCAGATAGATCTTGAATCTCTCATTACCCAACATGATATTACCGAACGTTTGTCTGATGAACTCCTTGACTTGGTCATTAAACTCGAATTTCCATCCAGCATTGGCCAGAATGAAAGACGACACAATCATAACCAAAAGAGGCAACCAGAAGAACAACAACATCTTGTCATTCTGAAAGTTCTTACGCTGGTTGAAGAACTTCTGCAAGATGAATTCTGGATCCTGTTGTGCTTGTTCAGGTTCAGCAGCGGCAGTGACAGTTTCAGAGGAAACGACTTGTGAGGATGCCGCCTTGGAAGGGAATAGATCATCATATCTTGGTAGAACATCTTCATTAAAAACATTTCTCACCTTGCTCCATAGGGACTTTTCTGTGGAATCTGGTGAAACATCAGGTGTTGTGGTCGATGGGCCATTATTACGGATCTCTTGGCTTGAAGAGCCCTCCTCAGGCTCAATGACTTCGCCCTCTTCTTCACTGAGTTCAGAGAACTCGAACTCTTCTTCAGAATCATACTCAGATTCATCTCCTGAGCTGAGCTTGTCGTTAGTCAATTTGGAAATGTGCTTACCACCGCTCCAAGCTGGTTCTTCAAAGGAGAAAATGGAAGACGATATGCTGGAATTCGAGCACTTTCTAGACATTGCTGAGCTCTCAGTATGGTATTCCACAGTCTTGAAAATATCCAGTACGTTAGAATCAGCCACGTCTTCAGGAGTGACTCCATTGTTGGCTCTAGAAAATGGATAGGCCTTGCAGTTCAGAAGAAGCTCAATACATCTTCTGTCACCCTTAATACTGGCGTAATGTAAAGGAGTGAATCCGCTAGCATCTTTGACATCAACTCTAGCACCCTTCTGTAACAATGACGAAACCAGCTTGTAGTAGCCTTGCAAGGATGATAAATGCAACAACGTCTGACCTTCTGGAGTACACAGCGATAGATTTGGGTTGTTTGGAAGCAATTGAATCACCTGGAGGATAAGATCTTCGTCTGAAGTTGCACCAGAGTCTCTGAACGCATTGTTGGAAACAGAATTTCCGTAGTTCGACCCATTTGGTGAAACAGCAGCACTCCCATTGGCACCATTGGCACCATTACCGTCGTTCCCAATGATCTTTCTTGCGATATTGCGAGCATCTTCAAGCTTACCATTCATCTTCAATCCAACAATCTGGAGAGCCAACTCAATCATCTGTCTGTCAGTGTCATCTAGGTAGGTAAAGATGGAAGTTCCTGTTCTGTTATCAACATATTGGCCATCAGCTTGTTGTGGATCCTCGATAGTCACGACAACCTGACCCGGCTGAGAAGCAGGTGGTAGATATGTGACCATTGTAGAGTCACTCCAACATTGTGTTGACAAAGCTTTATTCACACCAAATTTCACGGTGAGACCTTGTTTGAAGTTCGATCCAAGAAGAGTCACTTCAATACCACCTCTTAGAGGTCCCTGTGCAGGAATGATTCTTTGGATGAAAGGGGCAGTGGCAGTTATGCTTGAGGCCCGACTTTGAGATGCCAGACTAACAGAGCTATTGTGACTTGAGAAAGGAAGATTGACACTTGGATGAAGAGTTGGAACCGCACTTCCAGATGGCTTCCGTTGTGGAGTAATGGAGAATCCATCTGACAGTTCTGGTGACCATGTTCTCTTTCTCTTATAGGCTCTGGAGTCGCTCGTATGTGGTTCAGAAGAGTCATCATCAAAAGACGTAGGTGACAGTGGCTTAACACCATTCGAGTCACTATTCTGGACAGAGTTTGCTGCATTGACTGGGTCCTCTGAGTTCTTCTTTCTATCCATGATCATGATTGGAGTAGACAAGTGTTTCGCTAATATCTCATCTTGAGAATTCTTGAGAATGAACAATAGCTTGAATCCCTTCTGCTCCTGGTGGTGACGGCAGTAACAGATGATTCTGGCACTGATATCAATGTTCTTGGTGGTTGATGCAGCACCTGTGTTTGGAGGAAATGATATCACCTCTTTACAGTTGAAGATGATGGCTCTCTTAACAGATTCCAGGGACCAACTCGTGTTGTCAGCAACACCAGCCTTTCTCCGGGACGCTCTCTTCTGTTCTCTTCTAATACATCTTGTACAGATGTTACATGACTTGAGGGACGTGGCAGTCAAGACGTAAGTCTCCAAGAAAAGGACATGAGGTTTCACATCGTCACTCAAAGGAGCGCTCAGGCAGAACTTCGGTTTGGCGATCGTGTCGCTTGGAAGGTGAACAAGAAATTGTGGGGGTGGTGGTGAAACACTGAGATCCAGCTTTATCTGTGTCTCAACTCTGGAAAAGCTTGGAAGATTGTTAATCTGCATTTTATATGGAAGTGTTGATTCATCCACATCCAAAAAATGCTTTGGAAACTCGTTATCGAACTGGGCTGTGACATCAGAACCAAACTTGAGCTGAGACAGAATGCTTCTTGCATTTTCATATAGCGCAGAATCACTGGAATCGATTGAAGTAGGTGTATGAAACAATTCTTGCTTTGGTGATGTGTTGTTATCAAGCGAAACAGGAGTAGCAGCTTCGACTTTGAACTGATTTGCAAAAACGTCGTTTCCCTGCTGCATTGAACTTCCGACATCGAATGAACTATTGACACTCGTATCAGCGGTCATAGCTTCCAGCCCATTGCCATTGGAAGGGGCGTCCTGGTTGAAGAGGAGAAAGTCGTTCTTGCTGATCTCATCGGTGAGAAAGTTGTTGAAGATCTCCTCATCCCGTACAAACGCGCTGTTGTTAGAGAGATTCTGATCCATGTAGTACTGAGGCTGTCCCTGCTGCATCTGCTGTTGAGGGTTCTGGTGGTGTTGCTGAGGCGGTTCGTCATAAAGGCGCTTGTCCAAAAACTCATCAAGGACATCGAGGTCCTGGTCATTGTGGGAGCTGCTGTCCGGGTCCATGCTAAACAGTCGGTTCTCCGGTGCCTCCATCTTAAGTGACATGGCGGCGGTCTGACAATTAGTGGGGTGGTTGACGTGTCTTTGGCAGCTTTTGTACTCAAAACAACTCGATTCAACAGGAGCTGAGTCTGGCCTTTTTTCGTGTGACGCTTTTTCCCTCAACAAAAAAGTGAGTTCCGGTAATTTACGGGGAATGTCACGCGAGTCACGCTTTTTATTGACCGGATTTCAAAGGCAGGGTAACTGTTGAGGAGGGTCGATTTTTTTCGCCTTTTTGGGTTGACAACAACTTTAACTGAACCCGCAATACTTTATCCTCACCACTCAATCCGGCAAATATGGGTGTCAAGAACACGTTATACGTTACTGGTATGTTCTTCAAGTGCTTTATACTCCACTATGAAGTTTTTTACTGACACAACACAGGCTTCAACAGAGATGTCGTGGCAACCGATCTTGCCCCAGACTTCGAAAAGTGAGTATTCTAAAGTTGATCTTGATTCCTTTATTTTTGAGACTTATTGCTTGGTAATGCGTTATATTACCTTTGTTATGTTGTTGAGATACTGTTTTACATGTTTCTTTCTTCTTTCTTCTTTCCTCTTTTTCCTTTTTTTGTTGCTTAGAGAACTAATTCGACTACAAGTCCATTCATTATTCAACTCACTTCATTTCGTTGATGATGCGACACTAAGCAAGGGCTCGCCTCACGCGCTGACTGCCCTATAATCATTCATATACACCACTCTATCACACACAGGTTTTCAAAAATCAAGTGTATCAAGTTCACTGTTTCCATTCATCAAGAACAATCAATATTAACAATTCATGTTTCAAGGTACGGTGAAATCGTTTCAATTGACCTCCCACCTACAAAGACTCCAGAAGGTTCACCATATGCATTTGTCGAATACCAAGAGCTCAAAGACGCAGAAGCTGCACTGGAGCTAAATGGCAAGCCTTTCTCCTTGGACGAGAAGACTCTCTTCAAGGTTGAATGGGCCAAGTCTGAACCAGGTGCTAGACGTAATAGAAGAGGTCCTCCAAGAGGATACGGTGCTCCAAGAGGGTACTACGATGCCCCACCAAGAGGGTACTATGATGCCCCACCAAGAGGTTATTATGACGATTATGGTTATGGTGGTCGTGGTTACGGTCGTGACCCTTATGGTCGTGATCCATACGGAGGCCGTGACCCTTACGGTCCACCTCCACCAAGAGGATACGGTCGCCCACCAAGAAGAGACTATGATGGCCCAAGAGGCGGATACAGAGAGAGAGAACGTGGTCCTAGAAGAGATGACAGAAGAGATGATAGACGCGACGACAGAAGAGGTGACGACAGACGTGATGACCCAAGAGGTGATGACAGAAGAGGTGATGAAAGAAGAGCCGATGACAGAAGAAGTGAGAGAAGACCAGATGACAGAGAATTTGAAGGCAGGGGCCGTGATGATGGAAGAGAACCAAGAGAGTACGAAAGACCAATTTCAAGATCCAGATCTCCAAGAAGAGATTGACTTTCTGCTGCCGAAAGTCTCTCCAGTATTGTATAAGTATATAGTTGGTATATAGGGCATTGTACTACTAAATGGTGTTATTTCCCGTGAACCTATCAGTATCATGTGTATTCGTCAAGTTTTTCATAACCTGTCAACGAATCTGTCAAAACTGTAGGGAGAAACTTGTCCCTGCAGACATCTCTACACTATAACAATTCACAACAAATTCTAGGTCGCTGGCCAGAAGAATTGCGCTTCTGCTTTAACTACGGTGATATAAAAACTGAATACTGCTCTTAATGAGAGCTTTTCTCAGTCACTTTTTAAACTTATGTTGATGGGTTCTCATTAAAAGTTCTCACGGTCTTCTCAAGAACTCCATTAATAGTTTCTATAAGGGAATGAATATTCTCTACCTCGTTCTTTCTCCCTGAAACTTTCAGTGGATGGTCTATAGGCACTATGGGTAGAGTTCAGGAACTCATCAGAGCATTTCAAGGAAATGATACAAATAAAACCAGTATTACCAGTACAGTTGATAAGGTGAAGAAATTTGGAAAAACTGTCACAGCCTTCACAAAATACACCCACTCAACTGATCATACGGATGATATATTAGATATCCTGCAAATCTACAATGAAAGAGAGCCATTTCTCAGAGCGAAGTTCAACAAGCTGTTGGGGTTCAAGTACCAGAAGGCCTTGAACTTTAGTTATTCAAAGAAAAAGAGAAACGCAAAACTCCCTCAGTATGATTCTACAATAGATGACGACAATTTATCTGCTGGAACTGATGAAAGGCTGGATATTATTGATAAGGGATTAGGGAAGGTTCTTGATAGTTCAACTCCGTATAAAGTCATTTACCAAGGAGATATCAATGAATCCTACAGATATCCAGAAAAGCCGTTGAAACAAGCATGTTCCAGAAAGAGGCACACAAAAGGAGTCAAGAACCTCGGAAAAGTAATGGATAAACTCCAGCAATTTATGGGCTCTAAAGAGGAGATGACAACTGGTTCATCTACTTATGTGAACACTACAGATGAGCTATCTCTTGATAGTGTGATACACAAGGAAAACAAAATATATCTTAGTTATGAGCAGCTGGTCGGAGAGAATCCTTACTATTCTCGTGGAAACAGCCTTGAGTTGGAGAACTGCGAACAGGTTTACTACTATTTTTAATGATAGTACACTCATGCAGTAAAGCCCTCCGACGAAGGAGGTCAAAAAGTTCAAATTCTCTTTAAAATTAATAAATTTTATTTGAGAATACTGTCTAGATCGCTTGGGTAGTCTTACAGTACGTTTATATAGGAGTGCAAACAGCTAGTAATACAGAAATATTAATTTAATTTTTTCAGTCGAAATTGAGTTCATGTAGATTTGGTATTTTAAATTCAGAACACTAGACCGCCATTTTTGTACAGTACTACTCGTGTAAATATTATTCGAGTCCGACAGTATATGCCGTCGCGATTAACCAATAGTAACCGCATTAACTCAAAATTGAAACAACTAGATGAAATCGTTATAAGGGCTGAAGGTGCTCCTTCAACTCCAGATTTTTTGATGATTCTTTTTAGCGTTGAAACTACATCGAACACAGATATATTATCTAGCAGAGAACCTTAGATGATGAAAAAATCAGCTGAAGAGATCCAATGGATCATACTGAAGTCGAATAGTTGGGGTTTCTTGATTGGGAGGACTATAGAACAGACTACACATACAAACTCACTATAATCAATGCATTGTATCGTAATAATTAATGAAAGCACAAACTCATGAATATTTATAAAACCGGTCATAAAATCTAGACTTATTTAGAGCTTCCTCTAATGTCTTCCATTTCGATATTCTCTCTTTGGTCAACGTAGCCCTTACCTTCGAGATCACTCATCTCATCGTTGTTCGGACTGGTGATGATTCTTCCCTCTTCAATGAGTTCTCTCTTCTCTTCTTCATTCAACTCAAAGTTGATGTTAGCGTTTCTGTTCTCTGGGCCAACCAATGTCACTATTAGGACAAAACCAAAGACACATCCCATGAAAATTGACATCACCTTAGCATAGTCATAGACATCAGGCTTCTTATTACCATTAGCATCGTAGATTGGGAATTGTTCACCAATGGTGGTCTCAATAGTGGAACTGGCTGAAGATGCAAGGTTACCCAATTGGTATGAGACACCAACGACAAAAGCCTTGAACTCTGGTGGAGACAACTCTGACAAGTGGACTGGAATAACACCCCAAGCACCTTGAACGAAGAACTGCAAGAAGAAAGCGCCGGCGTTGATACCAGAGTTTCTAACGTAGGCCCATGGGTAGATCATAGCACCACCAAGGACACAACAGATCATGATGGCCAATCTACGGCCAATCACACCAGAGAAATGTCCAAAAAAGATACCACCAGCCATAGCTCCCAAATTGGCAACAGAGTTGGTAACAGTAGAACGGTCCTCGCCAAACTCGAGTTGTTTGGTCAGTAGTGTTGGGTATAGATCTTGAGAACCGTGCGACATGAAGTTGAAACCAGCCATCAGGATGACCATATAGATAAGTTGCAACCAGTACTTCTTCAAAGCGACTTTACCATCTTTGACAAAAGTTGAGCCCTTGTTTTCCAGGTGAATACGTTGTTGCAAAAACTCATCAGACTCTGGAGTGACAACTCTCCAGATGACAAGAAGAGAGGAGACACCTGCAGTGAACCAGATAAAAGATCTCCAGGTATGCTTGTGCTCATTGTCGGTGATAGCACGTTGGAAGATAACAGCCAGTAGGTATCCAAATGCATAACCTTGTTGGAAGAAACCAGATAGCACAGATCTTGCCTTGTGAGGGAGAGGCTCCAATGCAGTGGCGGAGGCAATACCATAAAGCGAACCCATTGCAATACCAAAGATGGCACGAACTCCTAGAAATTGTTTGTAGGTCTGAACGAAACCGGTACCAATTTGAATGACAGCGAAGAGCAGTAGATTGACAACCAAGGGCCACTTTCTTCCGTATCTGTCACCAAGATAACCGAATATCACAGCACCAACCGATCTAAGCATAAGCACCAACGTCATACCCCATGTGATGTCCTTCACGGTGACGTCCAAACTTGTTGCAATCTTGGACACGTTTAGTGAGATGGCGAAGTAATCGAGTGCGTCATAAGTCCAACAGAAGAATGCGAGGAAGAACAGATTCCACTGTCTTCTAGTCATACTCTTCAAGGCAGGGAATGGGTTCAGATACTGCTTTTCATTGGCGATTTCTTCCTTTGTTGGTACAAGCTTTGTGAATCTTGTCTTAGTGTATTGACCAGCGTTGGCCCTGATATCCTTCAATGTTGTTGTTGAGCTCATAATGAGAAGGACTGTAAAGACTAGTGTCTATTAGCAATATAGCTCGGGGACCATAAAGTAGGAATAGTGGCCATATTTATACATGAGGGCCCAGGGCGATAGGGATTCCAAAAGATAGACGGCGCCATGAGTTCAAAAACTGTGCTGATCAGAAGTTGTGTTTGCGGGAAAAATGGGGAAATATGCAGGTTTGAGTCGCTTGTTACGATTTAGGAAACTTCAGGGAATCACCAAAGCTTATTTGAACTTTGATGGAAAAAGCGAGGAGGAGTTACTGCATATGGTGCGGGCTTTCCTACTCTACACCCGGACTGAGCTCAAGCTTTATACTTAGTACTAACACTATTCAGTAATTACTATTGGTCGATACGTTTCGGATCTCTAGTTCGAAGATCAGAGTTCAAATTCCCCAGATCTAAGGGAAGAATGACCAAGCTCCAACAATAACCAACAATTACCAAGAATACCAAGATCTCCCAAGACCTTAAAAAACCAAGGAACCGTTAGACGCTAAGCGTTACTCGATTAAGAAGTGGCAAGCGCCCCAAAGACCCATCACTTATAAGGGTCTCGTGAAACTCCACCGTATGCCCTACAATGAGCTGTACCATGTAGTCCATTCTTCAAGGGTACTAGATGAAACTGTATAAACATCATCTCGCGGCTGAATATGGATCACCGGCATTTCGGAGGACTGCTGTTGGAAGCTTAAGCTGCAGTTGAATATTTACCTGGGGTAAGCTCAACGACTAATCCTGATTTGACCTTCCCGTGTAACCTTAAACCTGCCCCTCCGTTGACAGCTTTGACAGGTACTGTACCAAAGTACAGGTTTCCCGGGGCCTTTACTCAAGTTCTCACTGGCCAATCGAGGCGGTGGACCTGGTGCGCGGTGATTGAACCTAGGTCAATGGTCATCGATTCTTGTGACGGAACGGCGGGGAAATGACTCGCTGCGTGTGGATCAACGGAGGAATAATAACAGCGAAAATTACCATTTTAGGAATAAGTATCACATGACTAAATTACATAATAAATTAGTCACTATCTATTGAGTTGATTTAGAGAACAAGATTGTATACGTTCGAAAAAAATCCCCATAATTAAGGGATCCATGGCACGTGACAAATTACTAAGCAAAAATTTCAAAATTTGACTAAGGTATATTAACTAGTAGTA